>CAJPEX010000124.1:0-177512 GCA_905338405.1 Notodromas monacha | reverse complement strand
TCCCAACAAATTTGACTGTCCTGCAATTCAATTGTAAAATTTGCTGGGAGGTCAAATTGCAAGGTTTACCACCTGGAGAGAGAGTAGTGAGATATCAACTCTCAATTCAACCTCTGAAATGCAATTTTACCTGCAGAGAGACATGAAACATCAAATGCTATGTATAGAAAACATGCCATTTGAGTGACAATGTCTCACAACTTCACTGCTTTGCAATTTGACCCCAGTACAGCAGCAGGTTAGGGTCAAATTGGGTGGTACCACCTGTATATGTAAAGTCCCATTATATAAAGAATCATATTACAGCAAAATATTTAATGCAATAACCTAGGCTTTTAAATGTCTTGGGAGAATAATATGGGCACAGTTTCCCAAAAAATCATGCAATTATTGTGTTGTGATGAAAACTTTAAAATCCATCACAACACCATATTTATTCCACATATTTATTTTGTGGCTTTACCAACGTTTCATTTATAATCAGCAGCATGTTTCTTCTATTTTGTCTCTTTTTTGAAGATGAGATAATTTTTGAGTTATTCTTTACAACTTTTGGTATCTTCTTGGGGACAACTGGCTGCAGATAAAAGATTAGTGGAGGCAAAATGCAGATTCAGCCCAGAACAATGACCAGGAATACTAAGTAAAAGCCCTATTTATTATTTCGAATTGTTCCAAGTAGAGGAATGAATATGACAGACAGTTTTCAGACACAACCAAAAATTAGCTCAAAGACAAGACACAAAAATGATAATAAAATACCCCACAGAAAGCTCCTATTTTTGGACAAACATCTGCTCCCAATGTCAACTAGGCTCAGACTGATGATAAAAATAGGATAAAAAAGGGTATTTATTAATTTACTATGATGGCCTTGATCCAGTGCTCATCTGCTCTGGATTGGTGAATGTTTTTGGATTGGCCTGGAAAAGCAGTCAAAGACAACCTTTGGGGAAGAAACCCTTGGAGAAGAAAGTTCTCAAACTTTCCTAGTTTTAGTTAGATGGTTTTTCCACGCAATTTATTTTATGCCTTGATTAATAAGATGTGCAGCACACTGAGGCAGTGGGTACCCAACACATGTTACACAAGAGAAGACCTTATTCTCAGGGATTATTTTGACAAAGAAATTAGCTTACATCCATGTTCAAAAGAACCAGCACAAATCTTGTTATAATTTATTTTAAATCTCAGGTCCCTGGGAGTTGGTTGTAACATGATTTTAGTGCATATATAAATCCTCTCAGTGAGTGTATACATTCTTGAATTACATTTTTAGTGGAAATGGGAACATTTCATTCAAATGCTATGTAATTTTTTTTTAATTTGCATCTTTTGAAATTATTCCTGGACATGGCATAGAGTTAGACTAACCGGTTTTGGCTTGTAAGCAGAGTTCTTTGCAGGCTGAGTGTTGATCACTATGGACTTAGGAGTCTCATAGTTGTTGTACCCTGCATCAACATACTCCTCCTGTGGAGCCTGCTGATAAGGCTCATATTCATCAATCACGACTGCAGACGGGCGTGGCCTTTATAATAAAGATAAAAAAGAAAGTAAAAATAAAAATGAAATAATGAAAGAAATAAGATAAAATAGAAATGAAATAAATTTGAAATATAATAAAATAAATCAGGAATAGAATAAAATAGATTAGAAATGAATAAAAATTAGAAATGAATAAAAAATTAGAAATGAATAAAAAATTAGAAATAAATAAAATTTAGAAATGAATAAAAAATTGGAAATAAATAAAAATTAGAAATAAAACAAAATAAATAATAAATAAAATAAAATTAATTAGAAATAAAATAAAATTATTTAGAAATAAAATAAAATTATTTAGAAATAAAATAAAATTATTTAGAAATAAAATAAAATTATTTAGAAATAAAACAAAATGCATAATAAATAATACAAAATAAATAATAAATAATACAAAATAAATATTAAATAAAATAAAATAAGTTAGAAATCAAGCAAAATAATTTCGAAATAAAATAAAATGAATTATAAAATAAAATCAAATGAATAAATGAAAAAAGCCATCATACAAGTCGTGAGTTGCACAACCCACTGATTTGAGATATTCTCTGCATTTAATTTTCCTAAAGCTTGTTTGGAATGTTGTTTGTCTGACCTGTATTCCACCACAGGTTGTGCTGCTGCTGGGCGTTGGCTCTTGATGCGGCCAGATGAACCCGAGGGTCGTCTGTTGACGGAACCCCGGGACCCTGTTCTCGTGGGTTCGCGTTCGACGTTCTTGATTCCTGGTTCTGGGTTCTTAATCTCAACTGTCTGGCCACGGTATAGCTGTCTCTTTTCCCTCTATACGCATATAAATTATATGATGCAAGCAGAAGAAAATTTTTATTTGCTATAATAATTTACCTTCTGCAGTGCATCGCAAGAAATTATTATCATAAACATTTTTTAAAAGACTGACATTACAGTTGAACCTAAATAAGTTGAACCTCCCTAAGTTGAACACCTCCCTAATAATTCAATTTTTTTTTTCAAGTTGCTGTCTGAAGACCATTAGAATTAATGCATTCAAAACCTCCCCAACTCATGGTCTTTTTTTCCAAAACCTCTGCAAAGTCAAATTTTCTGAGGTTTTTGGGTTATCATTTATTTGAAATATGAAAGATAAAATCAATGAAACAAATTATTTGATGCATCTTGGAAGGGAGTGGAAGACTATTATAGAGCAAATGAACCCCTGTCTCCAAGTTCTGCAAGGTGTAAACTTGGTGAGAAGCAACTTTATGCCCAGAATATCCTCATTTATGATATCCTGCAATGTTATTACTTTTCCTGCCAACAAAAATGTTTTTTTTCCTTCACTGGAAACCTCCAAAAATCAAAACCTCCCAAAGTCAAAGTCAAATTGTTTCCTGGACTCTGGAATTTTGATTTAGAGATGTTTGAAATTTCAGGAGGGTCAATAAGTTGCAGCAGGAGGTCAAATTGCAAGGTATGATCTGCATATATATTCATTTCAAATAAAAAAAATTTTGGGCAACTGAAACTCAAGAGACTTCTGAAAATCCCTGGTATATTGGCCCATTTCAATATGTATTGAAAAAAGTTTCTGAAAAGCAGCATCTTTTATGGATTAAAATTCTCTAAATTTTCTTCCCAAGTTCCTAAAATTTAAAATCTTGAAAATAATATATCAACTTACGTCTGCCTTGATGATCAAAGCTGAACAGAAAACCACGTAAAGCAGCACAACAGTCGAAGTTTTCATCTTTTTTTTCCGCACTGGATCACTTCCTTTTTCTGTTTGAATATCACAGATATATTCGGATTCTAAAAAAGATGTTACACTATTAAAAAAAAATCACTTTCACAAGCACAATAGAATTCTGCAAAATTCCTGCAAATATATTTCACCAAATAAAACTGGGCGACGAGGAAAAGAAAAAAAAAGCCCCCACATGATGTGACCCAACCTGGGTCAAGCCGACGACTGACTGGCCCACGCCCAATTCAAGTTCACAGCTCAGCAAACCTCTATAATCTTTTTAAACCAGAAACATTTAAACAAAAACCAAGTAAAAAAGAATGAAATGAAAACGCAATCAAAATCGACAAGTTCAATCTGCTGTCGTAACACTTCATCCGAAGGGCATGGGTTTAACCGACCTCGTGATTCGTTCTCGTCCCTCCATTTATTTCTCCCTATAGCTTTTTCCTTTGTCGAAACACCTTTTATTTTCACGGTTTCGTCACAAAAAACGTTATTCTTTGAGCCTGACTCTTTTTTTTTCTTTGGCACAATTGAAATGGGAAATGCGAAAGTTTTCGTAGAACCTGTAAAATTTCGTAAGAAGAATAATACAGTGCATCAAAAAAATTGGGCTTCGAGAAAAAATCATATATTCTCTTTAAATTTCAGTATATCGTAATTGAATTCGAAAAATTCTTTTTTTTTTTTGGAACGAATCGATATGTTAAATATTTATCTGCGTTTTTGTTGCTTCCACATTTTCGGTGATGTGAAGAGTTTTATTGAAAATATTTCGTGGAATTCATGTGAGTATATTAATATTTTATTGAAATGAATATTTTCAGACAATTAATAGATTTTTAAAAATTGTTGGTGTAATACTGTAGTAAAATTTCTGCTTTTCTCTGCTTTCGTTCAAAGAAAAATTTTGCTATGTGAATAAAAGTTGGAAAAGATTTAGTGTCATACTATATCTTTTCTCTCAAAAATTAATTTACCATTTAAAATAAAAGGTATACTGCGATTTTCAATGAATGAAAACTACCTGTTTTTGTTGTTGTTGAAGAAATGTCCATTTTGCTTTCAATTTGTAATATGACAGCAGAACTGTGGAAATTTTGCTATTGCCCCTTGTGCGTACAGTATTACCACATCACAACAGTACGTGCTGGATTGAGTAACTTTGAAAGACTAGTTTTTTAGTTTACGTCTTCCGTGTTTTTTTGCGAAGGCAAAAAATCGGTGCAGCAAAATAACCGTCCTTTTAAATTGTCAAACGATTTTTGCTATTTTACGAAGAAAATTTAACCATAATATTATAACTGGAGTTGAAAATATGAAATACGAAAAAGAGGGTGAACAGATGAGAAATTCGGCCTTTTTCCAGCATTTCGGGGCTATTTTCGCAAATTTTTTTTTCGATCTTACTTGAAAAAGGAAATTGGAGAGATTTAATGAATCCAATCATTTTCTCATTCAGTCGAGAAATCGAAAAACCTGAAAAAGCGAAAGAAAAAAACATTGCCCTGCAGATCGCTCAAGTGTTACGCCACCAACGACTCCCACGTCTTTAATCTTTAAAAATATGTGTGGGCTTCCACAAAGTTTAGTGTTTTTATTCCCAGGCTGTTTTCTTTCAAATTTTTGAATATCTGCTCAGTCTCAAGTTTTTCAACTTCTCTGAAAAACAGGATGAATCAAGAGATTTATTTACAGTAGTTTCAACGCAAAAAATGTAATTCAAGTCAAATACCTCATTTTCAGTTTTAACCAGAAAGAATAATTGATTTTCAATTTCGCGTTATCAATTTTTTTAGCATATTGCTCTTCCAAGGAAAGAAAAATAGTTGCATTCCAGTCTTTATCCTCAGTGTTCTCAATCCTTCAGTGCAACGATTTCCTGAACTGCAAATATAAAGCATTAGTCAAATAAGTTTGGGTCAAAACTCCAGGTAAACTTTGCCTCCAAAATTTGCAGATGAGGATTGTTTCCTTTTTTATTGGATGGTTTTGAAAAATCTCTTTTTTTAAAATAATTCATGCAGAATATGAGGGACCTTTTTCCCTTATTTCATAAAAATGATTCACAACATTGAAAATTTTTAGTATACAGTACTTCTGTAGTCATGTTGTTTTGACTGAAAGTGAATACTCCATTTACTCCAGTACCATGTGCCCTTGAGTAAGGCGCGCACAGGGGTTTTTCAGTTTGAAATTTGTCTTAAATATTATACCTGAGTAAGACACGCACCCCAATTTTTGTGAATCTAAAACCACAAAATTTCAAAAATAAATTCAAAAAATTTGACTTTAGACATGAATTGAACAAAAATTGGATCAATTTTCAACTTTTTCAGCACNAAGAAAAAGTTTTTCGTTACATTTGTTCAAAATGTTTCCTTTATAATTAAGTATAACGCATACATAACTTCCTAAAACTTCTTGAAAAATTTGTACCCGCTTATGACGCGCACCCCTTTTTTTCTTCTGAAATTTGAGAAAAAAGGTGCGCATGGTACACAAGTAAATATGGTAGTACTTTTAAAGTTCCCTCATTAATTCTTGTTTGGTTACACCTTGTTGTGCTTGGAATGAAACTCCACCCCGGATTCTGTTGCTACCCAGAATACCTTTATAAATCATTCTGGTTTCTTTGGTTGAGTTTGCAACATTGTATGTCAACGCCAATCCAAATCAGTTGCTATGCACATTCTTCAACCCTGTTCATTGAAGTTTGTGAATACAGGTGGCTGTCATAGCCTCACAAACTTCTGTCACCAGACTTTGCCATGAAACCTTGTCTGCAATGCTATGCTCCACAGTACATCATATCTCTCTATGTGAAAAGGAAAATAGAAGATATTCTGTCAAACATCTTCTTGAAATATTTTTCTTTATTCTCTGAAAGCACACAGAAAACAATTTCAATGTTCAATACCAACAGGTCTTCAACTGGGCTGAAAATTTTCTGTGCAAGACAAAAGTAAAATGTCTTGCCAGCAATTGAAGTTTGAGGATTTGCATTTGTGTATACCGGTTAAGAAATCAATTTTTCATACACCTTGGAAACAATTTGATCATGCACATACAAGCAAAACCACCTTGTTTTGCTAATGTAAGTAATCAGAAAGAAACTCCATTATTGGGGGGGGGAATATCTTTTTTTTTGCAATTTCATGAGTCTTTCTAAGGAAGATTATATTTTTTTCCATTTTTTTCATAAAAATAAGTATCTCTTTACTTTTTGACAAACATTCAACTGAATTTGTGCATGTCTGCACAATAATTGGAAGGTTATTTGAAAAACATGTCTTGATTTGAAAAACATGTCTTCTTTTGCAATTCCAGAGGCTTTTCAATAAGTAAACTAAAATTATTTTCGCACTTTTTACCTCAAAATAAGTATCCCTAATGGTTTTTGAAAAATATGTAACTGAATTTGTGTCTTGCCTCAGTTCACAAATCTCAAGTTTCAGAAGTGCGTGGGATCCAGAGCAAAAACCTGGAGTTACATCATCGCGGAAAGTTACGTTTGGGGCCGGGAAACGTGGCGATCGTTTTATTTATTTTTTATAGTTTTCCTATGGTAACGTTTGGGTGTGGAAGAAATGGAAACTGGCCTCAGGCATGGGTTTGATCTCTTGTTTTATTTCTCTCCATTCATTCCACTTGTTCTTCCCAATGGACGCAAGAATGTGTAAGTATATACTGTATATGAGGCAACTCGTGACCTGTTGAACATGTAACTCAACTTTAAAAACGTGGATGGAATTAAACATTTGTAAGATTCTGGTTGTTGTGTTTTTGAAATTTGCAGAATAGCAAAAAATTTGATGAAGTAGGTGTAATTAGTGACGGCCGAGAACAAAAATTGGTTTCTTCACACAAAGAAAAAATCTGCTTGTACACTTTTTGTTGGGTTCACTTCCAGAAAAGAGATGAAATAAATGTTCAGCCATCCACATTTGTGTTTTTTCAGAGTAATAAGCCCATTGAAAGAATAGTGGCTAAATTCCTTTCTGTTAGTGCATTATACTTTCATCAGTTGTAACTTGACGATTGTATTTTATATAATGACAATTGAGCAATTTTTCCAATTGAATCTAGTTAGTTTTATTTTTGATAAAGCTGGGGAACTGTACTATTTAAAAAAATCAAAATATCATATTTGCAGCATAAACACTACTGTATATGAAAACTGGAAAAGCTGGTCAAGATTTTGAAAAGCTTTTCCCTTGAAGTTTACATATACTCCAGTAAACAACCACATTGCATATGACTCCATATGTAAACATGTTTTGGAAAATCACCAGAGTTTTACAGAATCATCAGATTTTGAACACATCCCTTTTTGAAGGTGAATAACTAAAAAAATGTAAAGGCTAAAATCTCAAACAACAGTCTGATGTTGACTTTCTTTGATTGTGTGAAGTATGTGAGACTCAAAATACTGAATTCCTTCTAAGCTTTTGACAAAATTTAAAAAATACTTGGAAAATTCTATGAAGCATTTATTCTAACAGCTGTCTTTCAATCTTTTTACTGTAAAAACTGGTTCAAAATTCTACACCTTTGGTGCTGTCACTTCTATATATATATATATATATATATATAGTATCAAAAGGTGGGGTCAGTTTCAGCTTGTGCTTAGTTTGATTCAGCCTTAGTTTACTTTTCAAGGGTGTATGGTAATTTTTTAATAGGAGACCATTTTTTGGATGTTAGGAAAAATCAGGTGATTTTACCAGGTTATTTCCTGGGCATTTCAGAAAAATCTACCAGTGAAAATTATGTTCTTTTTCAGCCTGTTCCCTGACATAATCGAAACATTCATTTTTTGGCCAAATATTGTAATCAAGTGTGACCTATTCCAACTTTCTGGTCTGGTGCTTGCTATATCTTACAATTTTTCATGGTGATTCTGTTCTTTGTTCACATATTGCACAACAATTGTGTTCATGTGCTTTCTGAAAATGTACATATATTAGACAAATGCACTCAAACATATTCCTTCAAAGCAATAAATTAAAATATGAGTTGAATTACTCTCTGTGAGTTTGATTGAGACTCATTCTCTAAATACTCAGGAAATGAGTTTATATGTCTAAAAAAAATCTGAAAGTCTAAATTCTATTTATCTTTTTTTAGTCTGTTTGATGATGAGGAACAAACTTCATTTTCTGCTTTTCAGCATTCACAAATTCCAAACAATGTTCCCAAATCTAACCCCCTCCCTTCCCCATCCACAATCATCCAAACACTATCCATCACATCAGAATTTTAAAAATATGAATGAACCTTTTTTCAGTATAAAAGAAAAGAAAAATTCAAAAATGAATGCATAAATGCACAACTGATGTAGATACCCACACTTTGATCCCCTCACAAGCTCAAAAAAAAAATTAAGAGAAACAATGAAATCATAATGCAACAAATGAACCCAAATTAAAGCACAAGGTGATCAGCCTGTTTATTCCCTAAAATCATCAAGCATTATATTGTAGCCATTTACTTTATTTCTATAGAATCACAATATTTTTCAAACAACTAACACATGGGCCAAATCTGCTTCCAAACAGGAGAAAGCATCCATTGGCAAAACTACAAAATGGGAAAAAAATTATTTCACTGGTATCAGGGGTCTGGCGATTTTTTGCGGACAACCGCAAGGAAAGTTGGGCAAAGACTGCATGAGCACCTGCTGTTGCCCGACTGCGTGGGCACCAGCAAAAAGAAAATAAATTAATGAATAATATTTCCTCTCCACACTTTCTTCATCTCCTGCTGGACCAAAGAATAAAAAGAAATCAAGAACATGAATAAGTGAGTCCTGGATTTTGCAATTCCTTTCTATATAGCTTTCTTTCTAAAGGTTTTTTGGAACGAATTCTCACCCACAGAAATTGAGAACTTTTTGAAGAAAACACTGCCACAGGTTTCGTCGAGTGTTTCCGTATCGAGTTTTCGTTTTGTGTTGGAAATGTGTTATTGGGAAATCACTGTTGCAAGGGCGAGAAAGTTCATCAATACTGTAAGTGGGTTAATGAGGTCGGGTAGCAATATCATATAAGCAATCAAAATTCCTTTAAATTTTTTCTGAGAAAAAGGTACCTTGTTACTCACATTATTTTGGGTGGAAAAAATGAGGAACCTGGAAGACCAATAACTACAATGGCTCAAGCAGAAGTTTGGGGAATGTTGTCTTGCTTTTATTGGGGTTATTCCTTGTTGAATAGACTGAAGCAAAATCCACTACAAATGGAAAAGTATTATTATCTTTTATCCATTTATGTAAATTTTGAATAAATTTTAGGATGAATCCAAAAAAAAGGAGAGTCAAACTTTAGCTTTCATTCACCACTAATCAAAGGAAATAAGCTATACATGACCAATGCTTTGCAAATTTTGAGTCAATGAAGAAGGAAAACATGCACAATATATTTTTTTCCATCCCAATAAAGATGAGGACAGGATAAAAATGAAAAAAATGAACATCCTGCACACTTTCCAAAATAGGATTCATCATGCAATAACTGTTGTAGGGGCCAGAACTGACAAATTGGGTTGAATTTGTTGGTTGGTGCCAAGGTTTTTCAAAGATATGAAATGAAAAGCAGAAATCAGCCTTCATATGAAGCCAGTAGGTCCTCCTGATATAGTGAAGGCCCTGAGAAGGCTTGGAGATTAATTGAAACCTAAAGGAGTGTGTTGGGTTCCCAACAGATGGCGCTGATGGGTGACTAAATGCCTGGCACATGTCTCAGGTGCATGCACAGCATGAAACCCCTGTTGCCACAATTCCAGTCTCCCACAGTGTGGCAAACCAATTATGAGAGGAACTAGGGCAATCTCAGACTTCAGGAAATCAGTCTCAGTCTGAATCAGTTGTTGGAAGGAAGAACTATAATCTCTTAGGAGTTTGTCCTTTGGTTATTACAAATGAATGTGTGTGTGTGTTTCTGTCTTAGTTGTTTGCATGGATTCCTTAGCCTGTTGCCCTGTGTCTGCTTTGTTGTACAGTACAATAAATCTTGGTTCTTGGGGCCTTCTTCTATGGACCTGGCTGCCTAATGGCTGGATGCTGTGTTATCTTATATCTTAAATCTCTTCACCTTTGTTGTACCAGTAAGGGGTGGTCTATAAGCTTGCCTGAGCAATGCATCAAACTCAACCTCACTTCAAAGAGAAATCACTAATTTGTGTAGGTAAACAGGTACTCACCAGGCCAAGTGTGTAGGATGGCAAACCAAGCACTGCGTCCAATGCCACTTCAAATGGTGCCTATTTTCAGCTGGTTGCACATGCAGGGCTGAGGTTTGCCTGGGGGGGAACCTCCCAACAGTGCCTGACAATGGCACAGACCATCTTGGCCACAGAGAGTGGTTGCAGCAAATGTACCAGCTGCATGTCAAGTCAGGCAAATGACTGGCCCCAGTCAACAAAAGCACTCTGATCATATTTGGGCATCAAGCCAGGGATTTGTAGGTCTGTCAAGGGTCCACTTGTCAAGGGAAAAGGATCCTTGCCAGGTGACAGTGTGTCACATCCTCACTCTGGTGAATATGGTGAGTGTGGTAGACCACATCTATTACTGCATGCTGGAGCTGGGGAATCAGGCAGAATGATTTTGGCACTATATACCCTTTTCATCTTTTTGGGCACTCATCTTTTATGCTGCCTGCCAAAACTTTTTCAGCAGAAAAGTTTGCAAGCTTATGCTGCTTGGCAGCAGAGGTCAACTGCATTACAGTCACGTTCCTTAAGGTGATGTGTGGGTCCTAGCTAAGCCCAACCCAAACCATAGTGTGTTGGGATTGCCTTTTGGTTTTCCTAGCACCTCAGCCCCAGGCAGGTGTGCCATAGGCTGGGGTCAGTAGCATCCAGTGCTCCTCTGCCCAAGCCTGCCAACCCAGCCCCTGGGTCAGTGGTGTCCAGTGTCCTAGGCATTATTACCCTATCCAGCAGACCATCCCAAGAGTAGCCTCAGCTGGTGGCCATGCAGCCCCCTCAGATGGTAGCACCTCAAGCAGGCCTTGCTGCACTGAGGTGGTGGCCACCACTGAACCTCAGGTGCTGTGAGAAACTAAAATAGGAAGACAAACGTTTCCTACAAAAAGCCCACTTCTGCGCGGGCATGAGAGCTTGTGTAACTGCTGAAAACAGCAACAGAAATAAATTTGCTGTTGCCAGGGTTATAAAAAAACACAGAAGCCAGGTCATAAAAACCCAACTCTGAAACTCTAGTTTTGGCAGAAGGAGTTTGAGAAAAATATCTTGTTACACACTCATTTGGGATTGGGGTGCAACCTTCAATTTTGCACAGGTGCAGGCAAAAGCACAAACAGCTGCAGCTGGAGTCACATGGAGCTGGAGGGATGCCTCCCATAAGTACAAAGGGGATTGCAAGGCCACATTGTAATCATGCAGTCCCAGAAGCATCAATGCAGTCAATCACCTTTCCCAAGGGCAAGGTGAGGTTGGATGCCATGCCAGTCCAGTTCACTGCAGGAGGATTGCTATTCTTGAGATCAAAGTGGTGGCCATTGATCAGATGACTGCCAGAGGATGAAGGTGCCAGCAAGCAAGAGCAGGGAAGTCAATGATGCCCACAATGCCTGATCTGTGAAGGCAATCATAATTCACTCTGCCTCTCAGAGAGTAGCAGGAGGCAGTCAGGAGTTACCAACAGTGGCTGAATTGCCTGTCTAACAGGCCCTTTTTAATGGATTGTCCATGAGAGTGCAACTGCAGGATTTACCTAGAACACCAGCACACAGTGCTGCACAAGGAAGTGCCAACTTGACAACAGCTGGCCATGGTTGGGCAGCCTGTGGTTGCAGCACCAGCAGTTTACATGGCTTGCATGGACACTGTCCCGGGTCAAACAGATGTTGCCAGCAGACTCGTAACTTAGCTCAGGATGACTAGATGTTGCCCCAAGCAAGGCAGGTACAGTAGAGTACAACAGATGACATGGCGTACAAAACGCCTTGTTGTCTCTGTCATATTTGGAAAATTCAAAACCAGCAAACAGAAAGAATTACCAACAGGAACAACTATGCTGAAATAAAAAACAGGTTTTCCAAGAAAACCACCAACAGGCCAGCCTTGGAGATAATGATCTCCAGGGCTCATTCTACTATGGTGAAGCAGCCCAGGGATCAAAAGAATCTAACTGGAATTGTGTGCAGAAGGATTATTCACACATCAGTGGAAAGCCTTGAACATACTTTCCACTGATGAGGACCTGAAGCTGAGCAAATTCCCAAGAGGAAGGAGGCACTTGCAGTTTGAACTCAGCAAAGAGAATAGCTCCAACATTTATCAGTGTGAAACAATTGTTGTATTTGAAAATACCTGACTGGACATAAACTGAAGTTGAGGTACTGACCTCAGGCCGCAAACGGCCAATTGTCTCTACAGCTTCTTTTTGATTTCCTACAAGCAAAATCTAAGCTTTGCCAGAGAGGCTCATTAGCCCCTGACAGACACTGCAATGAATGACATCTTACAGCACCTGCCAGCAGCAGCAGCACCCACCATGGCACCAGCTGGAGCATCCACATGACTACAAATTGCAGACAGGCAGATTATGTTGCTTGTGCTGTCCATGCCATCTTTCAAACCTGCCTGTGCATTCATGGAGACAGCAGCAATCCACATCTTGCCTTCTGAGGTCACTTCCCATGTCCTCTTGGATGCTACGTCCCAGATAACCCTCATCATGCAGTCTCTGGTAGATCAACTGGAATTCCCAATGGAGGAGTATTTCCCATACACTTTTGGAGGGATCAAGCAAGGCCAGCCTCTGACCAAAACAAAAACAGTTTGTCTCATGTCCTCCTCTGCCAGGCAGTACAGGCTTGCGGACTCATCCACAGAAAATGGTTCAGAATAAGGAAGCATCAACAGGTAGACCCACACTGAGATAAACATGGGCTGTAGAGCCATAACCGCTTCTCCAGCATGTGGTAGATGGGGTCAGCCACACCCACTGCATTTGCCAGAGTGAGCACTTGCCAAGGATCACCTGCCAGGGATCCTTGGGCCTAAATGAGCTCGCACTCAAATTGCCCCTGGCCCCCTGGAGAAAACTCCAAAGTAATTCAGACAGTGTGGTTTTTGATTTGAGCTGATGACCAGAATGACTTTAACTAAAATTAGACTACTTGTTGCAGCTGCTCTCACTGACCAAAAAAAAAAGTGAGCTGTTGTTGGGTGCTGCTGGGTTAGATGTTCTGCTATGTTAGATGTTCATGTCCTTTCTCAAAATGCAGCTGCAGGTTGTATTTCTGTC
Organism: Notodromas monacha; assembly: GCA_905338405.1. Classification (NCBI taxonomy): domain Eukaryota; kingdom Metazoa; phylum Arthropoda; class Ostracoda; order Podocopida; family Cyprididae; genus Notodromas; species Notodromas monacha. Next base: position 163,980 of record CAJPEX010000124.1, on the reverse strand, counting down.
ATTTCTGCATGGACTCAAAATGTAAAGAATGTTACATGTCTGTTCATTTTCAGCAATTTGGCCCACTCTGAAAATCAGGATAATTCATCATATTTTTACATGCTATGTCAAGTGACAATTTTTTTCGTTTTGTAAATTTTGAAATACAATAGTTATCCCTTTTGAGTTAATATCCAAAACAGAGAGACTTATTCATCCAATGAAATTTCCACACATTTTCAAATACTCTATTCCTAGCCAAATCAAGAAGGAGTTTCTTTTAAGGTGCTGTTGCTTGTTCTTTGGCTTTGAGTTTTAATTCAATAGTCAGTTTTAGTAGGAATCTTGTTGGGGAACCATGTTGCACCTTGCTCATTGAGGTGAAATAATATAAAATTATTAATGCTTTGATTCTCAGAAAACTGGAAGAGCTCATCCTCTCCTATACATTGCATGAAGTGGTGCAACTACATCTTTGACTACTGCTTGTCAGCCAATCTCTAGTCTTCAAACAACAGACACTAATTGTCCAGTACTATAGGTCCACTGTCACAGATCCAAAATCAATCAATGCTCCTTTTCATTTTTCATTTTGTATCATTCTTATGTGTGCATTTAAGCAGATTGGTAATTGAATATCTGTGAAATAGTTTGCTGAGTGATTACATTTTTCGGAGTATTGTATATTTGTTGAGACTATTCAGTCTTAGATCTTCTAGTTAAATATTCTAAAGGTATATTCTGACCTTTTCCCAGGCTGATTGCCATGTTATATTCATTTTGTTTTTCTTTACTAGAAGATCCAGCCTTCATTTACAATCTTGAGTTGAGGCAACCTTCTGTCCCAAACATGAATTGGTAGGTGAGCATGGTTGCCCAACAAAATCTATTAGTAAGTGTTTTTCCCTGGTTAACTTCAGTTCAGGTATTTTAGTCATCACTTGAATATTACACCTCAAAAAAATCAGAGCAAACCAATATGTACCCAAAAAGGTCAAGGTTTGGTCCTGCTTCAATCAAGTGCTGCACATTTCGACTCTTCTCCATACACTTTCTGAGTCTCTGATGGAACTGTGTATAACCATGTTTAGGAATCCAAAATTTATTTGAAAAGCCTTCTTCCAACAAAAAATGAGCCTTCTATAATGTATACAGTCCCTCAAATCACAGGCATATATGTAGGAGAAATACTAGTCCCCCTATATTACAGTACATCAGGCGCCAAACAAAGACGCTAATTTTAATTGCAAAATTTCGCACTTGCACAAGAAAGAAAAAAAAACCTAGCAAAGTGTGAAAAAATAAACAAACATATACACAAAAGGAACAAGCAGATGAGGAAGAAAGCGAATAATAAATAAGGAAATAAATTACAAGAACCATCTATATAGCATTGGTGGGGGGAGGGGGTTGATGGGTGGGGGGGGGGGGCTATAGCTTTCAATCAAACAGCATCAGTTCCGGACCACAGGGATTGATTTCCAAGATGAATATAATTAGAATCCGAGCACCGCAGCTGTCTCCACGCGTGCCAAATCGCTGCAGCCCGGAATATACAGAGGAGCCCCCTGGGGGTGCGCTTTTAAATGTCGCGAAGGGGGGGTTCTGGGTGTCGTTTAAAGCCCCTGGGCTGGAACCTGGCTGACTGCTGGGGGTCTTTGGACTTCTCTTTCTTCCTTTTTGCTCGCTTTTATTCACCAGCTGCCGGCACAAGCCGGGTTAAGTATAACGGAGTCTCCTGCTTGATGCTGATGTTTGTTCGCAATATCAGCATTTTTTTAAACAATGGCCAAAAAAAAAGCGCGAAATGCGAGGAAATTATTAATAACAAGCATGGAGGTAGTTGAAATGAAAATTTAATTAAGCAATGCCTTCCACAAGAAGAAGAAGAAGAATAAGAAGAGAAATGAAGGTCTCATAGAGAAAGCAGCACTCATCATTTCAGCCATTTCAACCCAGTTCAGAGGTAATGAATATTATTTTTTGATGGAATAATTTCCTGATTAAAATAATTTTGTACTGTATATTCCAGTTTAAAAATGCACATTCCTAGCGCAGAAATTTTTTTTATTTGAAATAAAATATCAGAGAGCCATATATTGGGGTTCATAATTTTCTGATGCATACTAAATTTGAATTTGTAAATGCAAAAAATGGATTGTTCTAGTGCATTTCTTTAGAAGTATTTTTGAATTTTTTTTCAAGTGTTGGGCTCTTGGGCAATGTAATTTCTGTATATTTGGCAGTCTATGTCCACAGATACGAAAACTTCATGCAATATGATCAGCAATAAATGTGAACCAAAAGTTGTATGCACTGTTCCACAGATTATTTTTTAGAGGTTACTTCTTTGCAAAAGTACCAAGGTTTTTTTGTGCGCATTATACCTAATACTGCAGTACATTCATTAATTTAATTATTGAATTATATTTTCCCAAGATTACTCAAAGTTGAAAATTCAATCAACTTTTAATTGACACTTGGAAAAAATATTTGAATCTCAAGTTGAAGAACAATATTGTATTCAGTTCATGCCACTTTATTTTAAAATCAGGGAAATGCAGATTTTTAAAAGTTACTGTAGGCAGTAACTGGAACTGCATTTTTCAGAATTTTCTTCATGTTACTATACAGGTGACACCAAATGCAGTTTCATTCAAATCATGTGGACTCGGTGAGTTATGGGCGCTTCTCCCAAAAGGAATCATTTATTTTGAACTTATATTATGCTGAACCAGGAGGGAGCAAATATAACAAAAAAAAGGTCTGACTCCTGTTGAACAAGAGAAAGGAAAGAGAAACATTGCTTGGTATTAAGAACTTTGAAAAAATGGAGAGCGTGTAGCTGGAAGTAAATGATGGGATTTTCAAAAGTTCTAAATATTGTACAGTTTTTACAGATCATCATATGACATTTTTTTCAAATCCCTGATCATCATATGAGACTATCCTAGAGATTATGCAGAGAATAAACATAGTACAACTTTTTCTACAGGAAAATCATCCCATATATTAACTTGACTTCATGGTTCATTGAACCCTTTATTTCTCATATATTATCACATTATTTTGAGTACCTCACACTTGAGTCAGACCTCAATTTTTCTCTTTAAAAATGTTGGGAAAACTTTTCCAAAACTCCAGATATAATATATGCACTTCAGTTTTCCAGCACCCAAGATGTGTTATTCCAAAGAATAAAATGAATACAAATGTATTTGAACTCAAGATTAATACTGATTCAACTCCTGTTGTCAATGTTTGATTATAAGGGATTTTAGTGAAGTATACACACAAGTGAAAATAAATTCACATTGAGTGCATTTGAAAGATTGTAATTACTCAATTACACCCTTCCTTTTCAGAAATTGGAAAAAATGCTGTGAACATCAAAACCTGATCAAAAAGTTTTTTTCCAAAACATTTTAGTTTTGACATTTCAATTCTTATAGAGCAATATTTTTTTTCTATCAGCCTTCATGTAAAGAAAGGTTGGCACATAAAAATAAATTGAAGAAAATTTTTTGTCCCTTCTTCATGAATCCTAATTTCATAATTTCTTAAATTTTGAAATTTTTTCCCTCTAAAAACCTGGATGTTTATTGTGGCTTACTTCTATCATTAAAAATAGAATTGTTTGGTTCAGCTGAACCTTAATAACTCAAAACTTTCTAAGTCAAATATTCCCCTTTGACATTTTTTTTTCAAATCCCTGTCTAAATTCCCTCATAAAAGTGAATTGAAAACCTCTCAAACTCAATGGTTTTTCCTCTGAAACCTCAATAACTAAAATTCTCTTTGGTCCTTTTGGCAATTATTTTATTTTGACACAGGAAAGAGAAAAGCAATAAAAGTGTAACTTGATGAATTTTGAAAGGAAGTGAAAAACTATTTGGGTCAATCCTTGTCTCGTCCAAGTTCAGCATTTTGTCAAATCAATTCAAGGTACAGAATATAAACTATTGCAATTCCTTGCAATTCTTTTTTATTTCTCCCAATAAAAAAGGTGTTTTCTATAATATACATTAAAATATCTTTAATAACTAGAATATTTTTTCTGGCCCCTTGAGATTTGACTGTAAAAGATTCAACTGCAGTTATTTTCAATCTGGCTATCATGATGAGTTGTTGTAGGGAAAATGTTTGTAAACTTTTGAGACACCCCTCTTCTACACTACGTGCTTTGGGCATATGCGAGTGCAGCTGGGAAACACTTGTTGCGGTCTGGGGCAAGAACAGCCGAGTTGTGGAACGAATTGCGATTGGCAACATCCCAATGAGGATGAAAAGGAGAAGCATTTCTGCAACCCTCACAGCTGCGGGCTGCCTCTCCCTTCACTGTTCTGTAGACTATACTGACTGTGCAATGCAAACACACACACACACACACACACAAAAAAGGCATTTGCCTTGGACTTTCTTTCCTTCTTTGTTCAATCAATAATTACTTCCCCTGTTACCCCCTCTGTGATTTCACTCTGTTGATTTTGCTCACTGATGGTCAGCTCTTGGTTATTTTACCATGAGATGAGCATGTGCACAGCAGAGTTTCTAAAATAGTTTTCCAGAGCACTATTTTGATTCCAGTGCTTTCTTCACATATTTGCAGAAATTTTGAACATGATGTATTAATGGATATGTACATGCACTTGCAAGTCATTTGTAAACAAAATTGTATTTTCATGGAAAATTTTCCAAAAATGCATTGACCAATGTTTTTTTTCATATGTGTCTTTGAACATGAGATATGAAATTCAACACCTGGAAAGCAGTGCATGGATGCTATTCCACACCTCACATTTTTTTCCTCCATTGAAACACAAATTCAGTCAACCCTAAATTGAGTGCCACCTTGACTTTGTGCCATGAATTCCAGCAGAAAAATAATTCTGCCTTTGCATTTAGACTTTGAGGACAATATCCTTTGGTTTAAACTAGCAGTGTATCCCAACTGGTAGTTTGCAGACCAGTGACTGTCCACAGAAGTTTTTTACTGATCCACAGTAATTTTCTTCAGAATAATAAATTCATCAAAATAGCAATAAAGTCTGTTTTTTTTATCCAAAATTTTGAAAAGACACTGACAGTTCAAATTATCTGATGAAAAATAAAATTTGGCCTTTCTCCTCATAACACTTGAGACAAATTTTCACCTGCGAAAAGAAATTACAGTATATTAAATATATCATTCTGAGAAACCTTCCTTCAATCCCACCCTCCTAATTCCCCTGTAGCTTCTTCATTCATTTTTGAAATATTTTTTTCAAAATACATAGCCTTTTTGAATAGCAGCAATAAATAAGTCTTTCAAACAAAACCTTTTTGAGTCTACAGAAATTTTATGAAACTTTGCCATTCTGCAGTTTTTTTCTTTTTTTTGACAGTCTGTGGCCCCAAAAAGGTTGGGAACACTGGTTTAGAGCTGCCCCACTTATTGCCAATAAATGGAGATGAGCAGAGACTGGCAGTAAATGAAAGTACTTGAGCTTCTGGAGGGAAGGGAGTTCTCAAGGATGTGTCTTATATGGCTCTGCCAAATGCATTATTTTTTTCTGAACTTCTGCAACTCAATTGAAAGTGGGGGTTTCTCCAGACTGAAACTACAGCCTAGCATGTGCAAAATATATTTGCATTTTGTTAGCAAATGTACAGTTTTAAACCTGTGCAAGATGTCTCAATTTGTTTTTCAATTAATAAAATGGAAAAATGAAAGGGGCAGAAATATATTGCACCAAAAGCGTGAGCTTTAATGCCAAAAATAAATTTCCTGTTTACACCCATGGGAGGAAGGTTGAAGTCCTTTTGAGCTCATTCAAGAGCACATCAGGTACTGTACTCAAAACCGCTCAGTTCACCCCCATTTCTGAACTGAACCCTGAATGGCAAGTGCAGCCAAGTGTCATTCATCCTCATCATCACACTGCATTGTGGCGCAATAACCCAGGGCACCAAAAAGCCGAACCCATAGCGCACTAAACTATTCCAAAGAAGAGAGAGGGCAACCCCACCCCCAAAAATTTCCTCACTCAGCTGCACACACCACATCGAATCGCTTTCATTTTCTTCGCCTGGAAGCTTTTGTTGTTGAACAAAAGGAAACAAAAAAAATAACTTCCTCATCTCTATTCAAAAAATAAAATATGAAGCGGATAGGATGATACATATATACATATATATGAAGGGAGGTGGCTTTTCTGGGGAAAACCTGGGAGGAATTAATCAAGTGCAAAAGCGGTTTGGGTGTTGAGCTGGAAGTCTTGGTTGGTGTGAGGGGGAAAAGACAAGTGGGGGGTACAGCAGTGTTTGATTTTTATTTTTTTTGTAGAGGATTCAGGAAGCTGGATTATCCCCTTGGCTTTGACAAGCATGAAGAGGGAGAGGTTTTATGTTTCCATATCCCCTGAGGGAAAGGGGGGGGAGTGGTTTTGGCGAATTGATGGGGTGTTATTTGCAGGAGGATGTGTGTCAGCTGAGCACTTTCTCAGAGGAAAGAGGGGAAATGGAAGACACATGATTTTGGATTTAGGTTCTGGAAATTTTGGTCAGGTTTTCAGTTTATCTGAATGCAGAAACAAAGTTTACCACACTGTTTTCAGAATCCTTTGGTATATATTTTTTCTGTATCCTTGAACAAAATAGTAAATCTATCAGGACATGAGTTGATATTATAACTTCATTTGCTGCCTGTTGTGAATTTTATTTAAAAAATGGTGTCTATCAAAGAATTCATGCTTTTCTATGTATGTAATTTGATGCATATGTTGTTCACTATTTTTATTTCTTGAATGGATTTGTGTATGTATGAGGGGCGGGGAATGATGAGACCAAATGTTTTGATCCTTTTGAACAATGACAAGCAGCAAATAAAGCATATTTATCAATCAATCAAAGAGTATTGTGTCTTTGTGAGTTTGTGTACATACTTTGTGCTTGAAAGAAAATACAATATTCACTCAAGTATCACATATTTATATGTACCTTTTCATGTAAAAATTGTGAGGAAAAAAGGGCTGCACATCATAGGCATGCATAATTTTTTGAAGAAGTTTTCAAAGTGCATGTGTAAACCTGATTCCATAGGAAACTTTTAACCAATTTTAATTGAAACAATTGCAAATTGGTTTTACAGTATTTATATTCAATCAATGTCTATATTCAAACTTGGGTGTTTGAAATATTGCAGTTGTAGAGATACTAAAAATGGGGTGTGTATCATACTTTGGGATGCCATATCATTAAAATTTTTGACTGAAAAACACTGATGCACATCATCTTATTTAAGAGCATGTGTTACTAAACAAAATAAGTATTTTACAAAGCTCCTGCAGGATAACCAGGATGTTTTGGTGGCTAAAAATTAAATATTTTTCAACAGAACTTTCACTAAATCAGGGGGGTTGACTGCTGTCCTGCACATTACATGCATATTTTTTTAAATGACAGTTGTCCAACATTGCACAAAATGTAGGGGGTTAAAATCTCTCAGAAAATCCAATATAATACGCGTCATTTCAGAAAATGTTTGCAATAAGGCTATATACTGTACTGGACATTAAATGAAGCCTCTGAATGCGGATTAGTTCTCAAGAGCACTTTCCCCAAGTGTCAACAGAGAAGGAAATTCACCTCGCACACACTCGCACTCATATACTCACTTTTTCTTTTTTTTTCTCTTTTTGCTCTGCCAAAGAGAAGTGCTCATTTTGGCACAGCTCCTGATGCTGCAAAACAGGCGTGCTGTTTAGCAGCTGTCGAAACCCCGGTGGGAAGCCAGCAACCTGCTTCCCGGAAATCCTCTTTTCTAGGGGGGTATCCAGGAGGGGTTAGGGTGGGTGTATTGGTGGTGGTGGTGGTGCTATATAGTAGTAGTGGTAGTGGTGATGGTGGTGGTGGTGGTGGTGGTGCAGAACAGCGCAGCAGGCCTGCAAGGTTGGCCCTGGGGTAAAAGTAAATGAAAATAAAAATAAATAAAAAAGAAGGATGATCCGCTTGCCGCAGCAGCAGCAGCAGCAGCAGCAAGTTGATGTCTCACTTGCGCACACAACAGCCCCCTGCGTGCATAATCCGCATCATATAGAGGGCCAGAGTCAAACTGCCGCGCCTGGCGGATTTTCTCATCAGGGTTCTTATTTTCTTTTTTGTTTTTTTGTTTATCTTTTTTCTTTCCTATATACTGCCCGTACCTCAGGGCACCCTGGCTATAACTCCTGTGACGATCCAGTCCTTCTGTTCTCTGTCTTTTGCTCTCTATCTCTATATAATGTCGATGTCTTTGTCAGGGATGCATCATTGGAAACTTGATGGTTAGCAGCAGCATACTCTTTGAAATGTGTTGGTGTCAAAGGTATAAGAGCAGTATTTTTCTGGGAATTCTTTGACTTGATGGAAGAAATCACCAAGCAACTTGTTTAGCATGATTACGAGGGTTCTAACAAAAGTTCTTGGAGTAGCAATGAAAATGGCCTACAGTTGAGATGAAAATTAATTTTTTTCTTTAGGGAAAACGTATTCTTTGGAACATACAAAAAATATCAGCCCTGTTTGACAAATTGTTTTTCATAATTCACATTGCCGCCACTTTGGCGGCTGTGAAGGCGGCTGTTGATGAAAATGGCGGAATTGCCTTGGATGACCTGCAGGCAACCCTTAGAAAGCATGCCAAGTTGATTTCAAAAATTCTGAGGGGAAAGCTGGGCTACAACAAAGAAAGGGCGCCTCATCATCTTTTGAGTGGAGAGCAAAACTCTGCCAGGGTGAATTATGAAAAAATAAAAAATATAATTTGTCAAACAGGGCTGATATTTTTGTGTGCCAAAGAATATGTTTTCCCTGAAGACAAAATTTATTTTGCTCAATTGTAGGCCATTTTCATTGCTACTCCAAGAACTTTTGTTAGAACCCTTGTATATGCATGATGCAGTGCACATGCAACCTGTGGTCCACTGGTGATGGTCCACAGAAGTTTTTTGCCAGTCCACAGGAAATTTTCTTCTGCGTGATAAATGTATCTAAAGATGTAATGAAGTCTGTCATTATGAATCTTAAATTTCCGAAAGACAATAATGGCAGTTGAAGTTGTAGGATTAAAAATAAAAAGTGACTTTTCCCCAAATAGCATTTCAGATGAATTTACACCTGCTGTAATAAATCATTTGAAGATTTGAATATAATAAACCATTCTTCAAGCCCAGCTTTGTAATTTTTTAAAAGCATTCCACTGTTGCTGCCTCATCGGTTTTTAACTTATGTTTTGCAAAACACAGCAGAAAGTCGTAAAAATTCCCATAAAGTCTTCCAATAGCAGAACATTTTTGAGTCTAATGCAAAAATGTTTTGAAAATGTTGCAGGTCTGCAGAAATTTTTTTTGGAATTTTCCAGTCAGCAAAAATTTTTTCAGGAGTGTGCTGATTTGCAGGCCAAAAAAAAGTTGTGGTGCACTGTTCTACGCAATATTTTGAACAACACCTGATTGGGGAGCTATTTTTGCTGTGACCCCACAGTACATGCACACCAGGGTCACAACTGTTGCATATTAGATATTCTGGGGTTACAAGTGTGCACTCCTGTAGAGGAAATTTTGCTACATTCCAGGGTTACACTTGGCGCACAAATGTGAAATAACAGGAGCATCACACAAATGCACCAACTGTAACCTTGGTGTAACTTATTTGTTCACAAATGTGGCCCTGAGTAATCCTGGTGTGAACACACAATTGGTGCACATTAGGGATATGCATGTGCAACAGAAGAACTTTGGTACACTTCAGGTACACAGCAGGGTCACTGTTTAGAATTACCAACAAATCCCCAGCATGCACCAATTTCCCCACTTGGGCAATTGTTGCTGTACAATAAAACGTGTTACCAGAATTACCATTCCAACAGCCTTTTAGTACTGTATAACAAACGTTTTCTCAAGTGCAGCAGACAGCAAGCCCATAGGGTACATGTAAAAACAATCTCATTTTAACAAAACTCACCAATTCCAGTAAAAAAAAACTTTTTGATAAATGATTAATAAATTCTGAAGATAAAAAGTTTGTAACTATATGGCAGTCACAATCTGAAATATCCTTTTCTACATGTTACTGACTGGTTGTTGTAACTTGGATGGAAATTGTAATCAATATCAAACATGCTTTCAAGTGATTGAGCCCATCATCCTCCCATAGGATGACAAGATTTTCTGGGAGGTATGGAACAAAGAAAATTTTACTCTACTACAAAAGCATGCCACAATCTGAAGGAATTGTTTTTAGTATGGATGCGTGGGTAACTGTGATTGCTGCTCCAACTATAAGAAACCAGATTTTTTCTAGAAATATCCACCCTTCATGAGAGATACTCACCATTGTCACTTTATTTGCAAGCACAACATTGCAGTTTTTGGTTCAGAAGCTCTCCTTCACTGAGCATAAAATTTTGAAAGACTGTTTTTAGCGTTTTGTATCCATATACAGAGTATTTTTTTTAGGGATAACCTTAATTGAACAAGAGCAGTCAGCTAAAGGAAGATGTGTAAAATTATGATAGAACTTTACTAATCAGGCTGGGTCCCTGGAATGCAGACATAACTAGTGCATGGACCTTGTCCTTATGTTGCATCATCCACATGTTGGATCACATTTTCCCCTTAGACTTCAATGCAAACATGTTTTGTTGGTTTTCTGGTTCATCAAAAATTTTATAAAAGTCCCAAAAAATCAAATAAAAATGTTTTCCCTCATATGAAATTTAAGATGCACAAAACAACTGTGCCAAATAAAACCACATAAAATCTGATCTTTTGGCATCAAAAAGAATTCCAAAATCAATGAACAAGAACAAGGCTTGCTACACTGTGCACAGGAGTTGTAAAAAAACTGTACAAAAATAGACACAAAAATCAACCAGTTTGTGATTATGATCAAGATTAAACTTGTTATGGAATGCATTTTAAATTTTTGTGATTATGAATACAGTAGCTCAATTTATTCCAGAGATATTACAATTTAAAAAGAAATTGTTCAATTTTTTTTTGGATATAGTGTTGGCAAAGTGTCCTTATACAGTATCTTGATGAGCCATTGTGAGTGTTTGTGGCAGATTTTTCCAAGTTTCAAGTGTCCCTAAGTTGAATCATCTGCATCATGTTGAGGTGTCTGCATGTCAGAGTCTCACTATATAGCACTATCATTGGTTATTGATTCAAAAGATGAATGAATGAATGAACAGAACACTTTATTTGCCGCTTTTCAGCATTCACAAGGCACAACCAAGACTCCCGCATCCAAACCCAAATCTTGGAAAGATTTCAGAACTCTTTTTCAGCCACAGCATCAATGACCTGGTACTGTAGAAGAATAAAAGTGCTTTCCCAAAATTGTAGCTGGTCCTTTTTATTGCATTCTGTTTCTTTGTAAAAGGAAAAATTCAGTCAAAACCCACACATAAAATCCTACAACTAAATAAAGACAATTTAACTGCGAATAATGTTGGTGTCAATGCAGCACATGCACCCAATCAGGAAGCATGATGAGCAAATAACACACGCCGCCTTTTTCTCCCCCTCGCGTTTCCACATGTACAGTACAGTATTACAGTACATGACTGATGTATTTCACCGCCCCAGAGGGGGAGTGGGGAGGGGTAACACCCCTGTGGTTCGTTCAACCAAGCCACGCCCATCCCGAAACACGGAAGCCCAGGGGTTTCCTATATTCCAGAGCACACAAGGCACGTGCCCGGGGGGTATAGGGGGGCGTAATTCGGATTTAATTCGATTAGTCGTCTGCCCGGCACGCGACCGTGTTGACCCCCAGGGCATATATTCCAATGTCGCGTGTGTTGTTGTACGCGAATCATTATTGACACCAGCAAATTCTTTTCTTCTTTTTTCAGAGGAAAAATGTGTAACACAAAAATAAACGAAACGCTGAATTTTTTTTTCTTGTTTTGCATTGCTTGAAAGAACGAGAAAATGTTCTATCTTCAATGATCGAATGGAAAATGTCGTTGTTCGAAAAGTGAAGATCTTGAATTCTTTAATGCTGGTGATGAGAAAAAAAAACGACTCCCAAGTTTTAAAAATTTCAAGCATTTTTCAAAAAATTTAAACTGAGGATTAGTTTTTGCGTTTTTGTTTTTTTGACTGCGATGGAAGAAGAACGCTTATGAGTTGACATTGATATAAAAAAAAATTTTCAACCATGCTGGACAATAAATCAGAAAGCTCAAAGGAAACATAAAATAGACAAAATAGAACTTTAATAACTGCATATAAAGTGCTTTCAATTTTTGATGGCCTCAAAATTTGAGGAAATTGCTGTTTGTGTGACTTTTCTAGTGTTCCCTTTTTTCACGGTGAAAAAAAATGTCAGTGTCTATAAAAAATTATTTTCAAAAATCCCTCATATATTCAATTAAAAATTTTTTTTTTGCGTCCTCAATGCGCAAAATTCGGCGACGAAACACGACCATTTGTAAAAAAAAAAAAATGCTCTGTGTTGGTTTTAATTCATATTCTTGGAAAATGATTTCATTTGAACATGGGTAACTTTTTTGCAGCTTGAAATTCTTTTATTTATCTTTTTAAAAATTCGATGTGATCAGAATTATTGGAGAAATGCTGACAAAGAAAAAAATCGGTTTTACAAAGAGAATAAAGAAAAAGAATCTCACTCTCTTCTAAAAAAAAAAAAAAAGTCTCTCGTCTGCATCACATTTTTACAAATCTCCGAAATTGGGGAAATTGCTTTCAAAAAACATACGGCACAACAACAAAACAGCTGAAATTGATTTTTTTTTTTCAATATGCAAGCTGTGCAATTTTAGCTCCGATTTTGTTCAGCTCAGCGACAGAAATTCACCACGTTTTTCTCATCGGAATACAGTAATCATTTCCATTTCATAACTCCTCAAAATTTCAAGTACATTATACAGTATTGTAATTACAGACGAGCTTTTCCAATTATTTGAAAAAATTTTCTTGGTTTTTTTTCCATGACATAAACTGCTGAGAGAAGATCGAGCCGATGGCGAAAGAAAAGGAAATTTCAATGTATCGCAGTTACGTTTTATTACAGCGAGCAAATTATTTTTGTGCTGTAAAAAAAGTATTTCAAACTGCACAAATCTTCGGAAATTGAACAAAATTCGAAAAACCTTTGTTTCTCCGGGCTCAAGAAATAAAATTCCGCCGTTCGTGCGTTGCTTTCTATTTTCACAGGATTCTAGTCAACCAAAGATCTGTTTATATTTTTATGCGGAAATTTCGGAAAGTTTCTGGTGGAAGGGAAATTATTTTTGAGTGGAAAAGTACAAAATAATCTTTTGTCTACGGAAGAATAGGAACATTTTTAAATTTTGAAACGGTGGGAGGGGGAAGTAAAAGAGGAAAATATATACTGTATGAAGTCGTCAGCGTTCAAGGCGTGGAAGCGACAAGAGTCGAGTTTGTCCTCGGCAATGGCTTCTCGTCCATCTTCGTCGTCGTCGTCGTCACCGACATCTTCGTCAACGACGTCGAACGTGGCACCCAGAGGTGTCGAGGCTGGGTCTGTGCTGAAAGCTGGCTCTTCCTGCGAATTGGATTTGACGTCATTGACGCTGAAATTTGAGCCGGATCCCGTGTCCAGGGGTCCAATTGAGGTTAGTTTTCCCGCTGGATATTGACAACTTTTTGAATCATATATTGAGGACAAATGCCTTCAATATAATGTGATGTGGAGTGTTTATTGATTGAAGGATAATAAAACACGTTAATCAGTCTGGGACCAGGACCAGGAATTCCTTTTGATATGACTAGGAATTCCCAGTTTAAGGGAAAGTGTATTTCAAGAAGTATAACTGAATAAATTGACTCAACAAACTCAACTGGCAAGAATAACAGAGAATAAGATACTCCATCACCTATGGCCTAAGGCATTAAACATTATTTGAAAGTTTCAAGTATTTCTTGAGAGAAAGAAACCAATTTATTTTTCTATGCTGACCAAGTTTTCTGCCAATTGAAACTTGTTTTGGTCAAGAATCTTTTTTCTGGAACCCATTAAATTTTTTAAGCGTAAGTTGACTTTATTTGAATCAATATGATTCAATTTCATCAAAGTCCAGTAATAAGCTTAATTAAAAAGATTTATCTCTCAAGATGGCTTCATGAGGAATTTATAAACATCAAAAAATATAATTCTTTTATTCAGCAAATAAGCTTTTCATCTAAGAGCAAAGCAGAGGTCAGTTTTTTTCTTCAAAGTAAACAGGATTTTCAGAAATACACTAGTAAGTGAGATAATGAAGCAAGCAAGTTGACAAATAATTTCAATCCATCCCCTCCTGCCAAAATACACACACACACACAATATATGCCAATAAAGAAAAACGAACCTCTGCCTAACACAGACGCACGAAATCATTCATTTTGATGGATTACATCATGTTGGAATTGCAAAAACCTGACTTGTGCTAAACGACTGAGGGGGGGGGGGGGGGATGAAAGACATACAACTTAAAAAAAAAAAAAAAGACACGCTCCTGCCCGTTTTTTTTCCCCTGTGCCATTACATCCTCGTTAGGCAACTATCGGGTGTCAGGACAGTCAAAACCAGACATGTCACTGCTGCATTTATCCCTCGAAACTATCGCCAGGCTTATTTGGAGAAGAGAAAAATATGTAGAAAAGGAAAAAAAAATATGCAGCGTTTTTCCTGGCCAACGAGGGATAACAAAACGCGATTCGAACTGCACGAGCCTCCGCCCGCGGGCAATTTACGTGACAAAAGACCGCCGGGGTGCTTTTGTACTATTAATAACTGCGAGGGTCCTCTACATAGTTTTCCCTAGATTTTTTATCTCGCAGAAATGACAGGAGTTTTAATGTATCTGCAAAATAATGACGTAATTTGAAGTGGAATTCAGCAGGAAATTACTTTTCCCTGAAATGGGAATTCACCTGAAATGTTTGGAAATTTTTGAGCATTTGCAAGTACTGTAATTTTTCCAATTAATTTGTATTCTTAGCTCAGGACAAGACGTGATTGCTTCAAGTGGGTTGCATTTGGTTTTGGTACAAGGTTTTCAACAGTCAGATTTTAAAGAATGGCGTATTTACAAAATCCAGGCGACCCATGGTCCAGTACAGTATTTGATTTGAAATTGATATACTGTACAGTCTAATACTTTCAAAAAAGTCCTTAGGACCTAGAAATCGTGGAAAAGAATATTTTCATTGAAAAAATGTCTTTGTATGTCCAAGAAAGCATTGTTGATGCAGGTGAACCTTGATAAGTCAATCCTCCTCAAGTCAAATACCCACCTAAGTTGAATTTTTTCAGATCCCCTCTTAATCTCCTTAGAAACAATGCATAGAAAACATCCCTAAGTTGAAGTCTTTTCCCCTCAAACCTCTGTAGGTTGAATTTTTTGTGGTCTGTTGGCTATTATTTTCTTGACACAAGAAATAAAAAAGCAATAAAATTAAAAATTAATTTGTCTGAAAAGGAAGTGAAAGACTCAATTGGGCAAATGAACCCCTGTCTACAAGTTCTGAATCCTTTCAACTCATTTAAGAAGCAATTTAAGCAATGTACACTATACTGAGATACGCTATTCAATGTTCCAAATGCTCTTATTGGGTTGAAAATATATTCACTGAATCAAATTCAAGTGGCAAACAATATTTTCATGGAATTCTTAAGAATATTTCTTCCATAAAACACCAATTGAAAATTAGATAATGTAAGTCTACGGGAAAATAAGACTCAACTTAGGGACAATTCAACTGAGGGACACTCTTGATGCACCAATTATGTCCACATCTGGGGGTCTCACTGTATTTGAAAATTTTCTGCACCTCAGCAAAAATTGTATGGAACTCCACAAGTCCAAAAATGTTACATGGAATTTTTTTGGTCTGCAGGTCCAAAAATGTGGGGAAACACTGGTTCAAGGTATGTTTATCCTGGTCATTTCCTGAGGGTCTTGAAGAACTACAATTTTTTCAATCATAATGTGAGGAAAATAAGGTTCAAAATTAGAAAAATATGCATCTAGGCTCAAATAGCAGGGAAATCTTCTTTTTTTTTTTTTTTTTGATTCTGCAGTACAGTATTGTTTCCCCCAACAGTTGGAGAACAGGGATGTTTTTATTTTCAAGAATCAGCGAGGACTTTTGTATTTGCCCCTGGCTAAACATCAAGCACCTTTTTCTAGCTCTATTCCTTTTCTTTCATTTTTTTTTTCGCTGGCCACACAAACCTGGAGCAGATTGCGCTTTTTGTCCTCGCTTCATATATTGCTGCTGCTGTGCTGTGGGCCAGGAATCTGAACAAAAGGGATGAAAGGGGGGTTGCTGTGGGGGGTAGTGGGGGTAGGAAAGACGGAAAAGCGGCGTGTTGTCTGACACCCGATCTGAGCAACAAGAGACAGAGTCGTGCTGCTTATTTTGCCAATCCCGGCGCTCTGCCAAAATAACTCGCCGATTAGCCGGCAAATCTCTCTCACTCTCACTCTCGCATATATTTTTCTTTTTTTTGTGTTCGTCGCTGATGTGATGATCTGAAAAGTCCCTGTGTATAGAGTGAAGAAACCAGCTGCCGCAGGGAATTAACCTTCCGCTTTAATCTCTCTCTCTCTCTCTCTCTCACACCGTTTTCAGCACCCCCTCAGGCAAAGGAATATATATATTTGCACGCAAATTTTACTGTCAAAGTTTAAGATTCCATATTTTAAGCGATGCCTCAATGTAATGGCTTTGACCACCACACAAAGTCACACCGTTTTCAGCACCCCCTCAGGCAAAGGAATATATATATTTGCACGCAAATTTTACTGTCAAAGTTTAAGATTCCATATTTTAAGCGATGCCTCAATGTAATGGCTTTGACCACCACACAAAGAAAAACCAAATTTCCTGTACGTGAATTGAGACCACTGGAGAAAATATTGACTGCCTCCTGAGTTGGATCACTCTTAATAATATAAATAGCATTCTTTGCAGTTTTCTTTTTGCACGTTCGCTTTGTGAAAAATAGGGATTCATATTTATACCAATAAGCCTGAAGGTCGCGAGTTTTTCCAGTTGATTTTCTTCCGGAGGTAGGATAAATGTTTGGATGAAACAAGAATAGTTTTTTGCAGTGGCAAAATTTCTGCTTTAACTGGAAAACAATTTATACTCTCAGCAATTCAGCAAAAAAAAAAGATCAACTTTTTATATGACAGGAAAAACGAATTAATTAAGCTTCAGTTCATATTGACCTTCAATAAGGCATATGATAATAAAGAACTTGAAGTTTGCATTCTAAAAATCTCCACAAAGATGCAAATTTTTAAATGGCAGAAGAAATTCAGTGACTTCAGCTTGAAAAAAAGCATTAAACCAGCTTCATTTTAGAGCTTGATAGCATCTTCTTTGCATGTCAAATTTCAAAAATGACCAAAAAGAAGAAATTTCAAAATGGCAAAAAAATTAATAAATGTAGCGTCAGTTCATTGACATTCCATTCATAAAATATACATTAGTTAGATAAAAATTTCTTTGAGTTCCAAAAATTTCAGAAAATCACCAAAAAGAATCAACTTTTGAAATTGCATTGAAAATTAAGGACTTATATCAGCTTCAAAAATCAATAAGCCAGTTTTATATTAGTTTTTGATGACTTCTTCTTTGCACGCCAAATTCAAAAACATCTAAAAATAAGACACTTTTAAAATGCCAAGAATAATTAACAATATCAGCTTCAAAAATTAAAAATTCAGTCAAATGTTAGGGCTTTTTTTTAACAAATTCTTTGATGCCAAATTGCAGAAACACCCAGAAAAAAAGCTACTTTCGAAATGGTAGGAAACATTAAAGACTTCAGCTTCAGAAATCAATAATCCAGTCTTACATTATTTCAACTTTCATGACATGACAACTTGCTAATGACAATGGGTTTCATGACAACTTCTTTGCATGCTAAATTTCAAAAAATATCCAAGAAAAAAGCCAATTTTGAAATGTCAGGAAAACTTAATGTACAGTACTGTATTCAGCTTCAGTCCATCAATATTCTAGCTTTACATTATAGGGTATCATGACATCTTGTTTGCATGTCATAACCAGGAATTTGGTTGAATTGTAGCACATACACCCAAATGCAGTAAACCGCATCCGGAATAGGACAGTAGTGCAATAAATGTTTTTGCGCAGAAAAGATAGGGTTGGAGGCAGGGGAACATGACAAAGCTGTCAATAACTGGATGTCAGAGGGGAAATTTACGCTTTCCTGCACCAGTCAAACACTGGTGCATATGTCACTGCCTTATTCCCCATCCCCCCCTTTTTTTTCCCCCAGGGCAATCCACTGAACCCCTAAATCCATTCCTTGTTTTCTTTTCTTCCGTCAATTGAGGTCAGTGACTCACATGGGTAAATATTTATGACATTCTTGTATGAATCACTGTATAAAGAGAGAGACTGTGAAGAGCCTTTATACTGATGGGTCCTTAATAGCAAAAATCTGCATCACCAAATGTTTAAAATATATACCTGAAGAAAATATTACTTACATATCATATTTTCCAAATTAGCAACTTGTCAATACAAAATATTCCTCATTTTCAACAATTCATCCAAATATAATTTGGAAATTCAGATTTCAGAAACTAATAAGATGTGCCTCAGGCAAACAGTTTTTCATATCAAATTACTCATGGGATTATTGTCACTGCATCTGAATGAATTAGCAAAAATCCACATTTATTCACAAGAAATACAGTACAGCAGTTTATCATTGAGAAAGCAGCTGATATTTTTCAGAAGAAGAACAATTTGGATTTTTTTTTGTTGAACCAATGTTATTGGAGCTTTAGACTTTAAACAAATTTATGAGGGCAATATTTGTTACCAAATTGCTCATGCGATTGTCATATTGCACCTGAATAAACTTGAAAAAGTCTGTATACTTATTTTCAAGAAATACAACAGCTTATTGAAAAAATAATTTGATATTTTTCAGGAGAAAAAAAATTAACCTGCATTACTTTTTCTGTTGAACCAGTTTTTATTGCATGCAGTACAACGCGGTGTTTATAACTGACCAATTTAAACAGTTTTGCGGGTATAGCAAAAATTCTAAGGTTTGAACCAATCCATTTTTCTAATTAAATTTTAAGGAATATGTGTTGTTTTTTTTTAATCCAATATCCAAATTCTTTGGGTGAATGCCGGATAAGTATCAGATTGATGATTTCCGGGTCTTCTGATCGATTCATTGATCCCCAGAAATATTTGCTACACGAGCATAGCAGGAATCCTTCACTGATGAATTGAGCCATTACGAAGCATTCTTTCTCGTTTTTTGCTGCATTTTTCACAGCGAAAAAAAAAATGTCATGCGGGTGATTTTTCACCTAAACTAGGGTTTTTTTGCGCATTCAAAAGAAGCCCGCATGAAACATTTGGGTTCTCCTTTTTCATGGAAAAAAGTATCTGGGAAGCAGAAGTTGAACAATCATTTGCAAAACCAGCATGTATATATATGAGCCTTTTGTCCTGATTTTGCCAGACCATTGGATACATTTCTAGATATATACAGGGTGGGCCAAAAAAGTGGACCCATTTTTGACTAAAAATTGTTAGGTTTTGGAGGTGTGACAATAAAAAAAACCAAATGAAAGCTTGTTCAATTCATTTTCAAATGGTTTTTACTATTATGATGCCAAGTGCTACAACATGGTTCCATCAGGAACAACTTGAATGAAAAATTTCCACAAAAAAAGTTGTCAGGCAACTCCTTGCACTAAGCTGATGTTCTTTGGAGCTGTTTTTTTTTTTATAAATGGCGTGCAGAACTAGTACTTTAACAAGAAAAGCTGCATGCTGACTTCAAAAAGGTGCACACATTGCCAACATTTTTAAGGTGGGACTGAGAAGTAAAAATAAATAAAAATTGGCAGTGGTTATGTTGCTCCACTCCCAAATCTGGATCAGCTTCATGGCTCCTGCTGTGACATACCCAGCAAGCAATTTTTTTTAATGACTGCATTGCTCAAAATTAGTTTCACTGAATAATATTAGATGTAGATAGAAAGATAAATGAGCTTTATCTCCCACTTAATGTCAGCATTCACAAGGTTCAACAATTGTTTCCCACATCCCATCATCCAAATCAAACCCCCCTCCCCCCCCCCTCCTTCTCCAGCATACACATCATTCAAACATATTCCAGAGTGCAGGTGGAACCTTGCAATTTAACCTCCAACAATTCATCCATACCCCAATTTGACTGTCAAATTTTCTGGGAGGTTTACATGCAATTTTAAATCTGCCTGCAATTTTTCCTGTTCCAGCTTTTTCTCTGGCCTTTTTGTGCTGCTTTCACTTGCTTTTTGACTGTTTTGCAATTCAACCCAAATTCAGCAAAAGGTTAGGGTAAAATTGTGGGGTACTGCCTGTATGATGAGAACTGAAGAAAGAAAATCAATAAATGGTTAGTAAAATAAAAAATACTTCACAAAACATACCAACGCATGAATAAAACAAATGCATGATTCGTATTTTTTCAGATAACAATCTCAAAAAAAAATAATCCTCATGACCAGCAATCACTTTTTTCTTTGTTGGTCAATTTTCAATAATAAGTTACCATTTCCCTAGCTGATCATCACAAACAAAATCGGAATGAAAAAAGGAAAAAGCTTGAATTTTGTGTTGTTTTTTTCATTACCACAGCTCAATTTGCTACCAGGCTATTTCAAGCCAACAATTGGTTCATTTATTTTCTATGGCCCACCCTGTATGCAAGTACTGTATATAATTTATTTCATTTTATATTTTTGGTCCTAAAAAAAATGCTTTCAAAAAAAATAGGTGCGATGTGAAGGAGGGTCGGGCAGATTGGAGGCAGCTGCTGAGAAAGGAACCCAATGGACCCAACACTTGTTGCTCGCCAAGGATTGCCACTCGAAAAATGTCCTGGTTTCCGGGTTGGTCGTCGCCACGGGTTGCCAAAGCCGAGAGGATCCCGTCATTGTGACGGGTACCGTTTGTTCCGCGGATTTGCGGCCAGGTGCCCAGGTTCTCGCCTGGTTCTCGGACGAAATCTGCGCGCAAATCGGCATGCCGTTCCTCGGGCTCAGTCACATCAAAGGTAAAGTCAATACTCACGACCTAAAATATATGCGGATTTGCGGCCAGGTGCCCAGGTTCTCGCCTGGTTCTCGGACGAAATCTGCGCGCAAATCGGCATGCCGTTCCTCGGGCTCAGTCACATCAAAGGTAAAGTCAATACTCACGACCTAAAATATATACTATAACTGTAACATATAAAAATAAAATTTGCTTGATAAAATCATCTTCAACCTCCATAAGTTCAAATTTTGACTTATGGAGGTTTGAGGGGAAAAGCCTTGCTTTGACTTGAAGAGGTTTTCCATGTACAGTATTTTTTCTAAGGGAATTCAGATGGGGACCTGACAAAATTTGACTTAGAGGGGTATTTGACTTAGGGAGGTTTGAGTTATTGAGGTTCAACTGCATAAAAAAAGTAAGCAGATGCAATATGTCAGATATATGAAATTCATTTTAAAATTAAACTGTTGAAAAAAAATTACAAAAAGGAAAAATCTTGCTACAAAAAACCGTTTATGTATAAAGACCCCCAAAAAATCAGTCATTATATCAAGATTCTTATACAATGTTACGCCTTTTCTACAATTCTGTAATCATCAAGTGGCTAAAATCCCTTGCACTTCGAATTTTTGAAAAATCAGCATACTTGAAGAAACTAACAATTTTTTCATTCAGTAATAAATATTTTTTCACAGCATATGTAACGAAGTTCCTCAGACAACGACTTTGTCCACTATAAATGCATTCATCATATGACTTCCTGATAATTACCTGAGGGTCAATCTGACATTTATAAATCTTGGGAAAAGTTCCAAACCAACATTTTCTGCATCTTCAAGTCCAACAATTTTACAGCTCCTTCAAATAAAATTAAAAAACCATAAAAATACCCATTTTGTGCGGAACGTTTTTATTTATTTTCATACGACATTTTCATGTCAAAAAAGTTTTTCGGCATTCTATCAATTTTTTCCTTGCTGAGAAAACGTTCTGTGTAAAAAAAAATAGTTTGACCTTCCATTGTTTAAAATTCTTAATAAATAGCAACTTCAGATAAAGTCTAATGATCCCTTGATATGGTAGAATTATTTCTTGACTGGAAGTTCATCGCATTTAACGCTTTGCGGAAAAAAAGATGCTTCAAGATTATAATTCTCTCTCATTTGTATTATTCTTCAGCACAAAAAAGAAAACTGGCAAGTTATTCGCATATTATTTGCTGGACAATGAAAAAGACAAGTACTCCATTATCTCGTTTTACCCCCTGAATGAGGAGGGGGGGGGGGCCAAAATTCCTGTGCCTAATTGCTTTTCCTTGGACCCCAGATAAACACGCATTTTATTTTTCCCGCGCCTCCGGGGAAAAGATAAAAATTTTGATTGATGACCACACGCAGGTTGGCGGGATTTTATACCTGAAAAAAAAAACCCCTGCTGGGGTGTGGGTGTTCTTTCATTCATCTTTTGTGTTTTTGAGCAAATGTGCGCTTTTTCTGTCAGTCAGAAAAAATGTTGAAGAATAATATACAGCAGAGGAGATTGTTTCGTGGTGATGGCTTTTGATGCGTGTTCCGCAGATTTGTTTTCGCATTCCGGAGGGAATTTCCGCGCGTGAAAAATCCGGGATCATTATAATATGGCTTATTTTTTCTGGGAAAGAACTTTTTTTTGTTTTTGCCTCACCTTCAAGGAAAATGAAAGATATACGCAAGGGTGTGTTTAGGAATTTTCATATAGATACGTTCTTCCGTTCTCCGAGTCCTTTTAAATAAATGCGAGCGGAAGTAATTAGAAAATGCAGTATTCTATTGTTTTGAGAATTTCCAGACCACCTCTGTTTTAAGAAAAATGAAGAAAAAATGGCTTACAAATTATTCACATCCTTGTGAGGAAATAAGTTTCACCTGTCAAACTGGTATTTTGAAAAACTTTTAATATACAATACTGTTGAAATACAGTGAGACCCCCAGATGCGGACTTAATTGGTGCATAGAGTGTCCCTATGTTGGATTGTCTCCAAGTCAAATCTTGTTTTCCCATAGACTTACATTGTATAATTTTTAATTTGTGTTTTATGTAAGAAATATTCTTCAGAATTTCATGAAAAAAATGTTTGCCACTTGAATTTGATTCAATGAATATCTTTTCAAACAAATAAGAACATTTGAAACCTTTAATAGTGTACCTCTGTACAGTAAATTGAAAAGTTGGCATCTGGAAAAATAACATCCATGTCACAAAGAGAGCTAGAAGGAAGTCCCTCTGTGCTATAGGGCATTTTTTAAATTAGCTGAATGGATGGGAAAATGATGGGAAAAGAACCAAAGAATTTTTCTTGCATGGATCTTAGGTTGGAAACATCTGTTTCTTGCAATTAAGCCTTATAAAAATTGATTTTCCTCAAATTTATTTTGGAATTTTATCCTGCAATGTCCCCAGGTTGAGTCAGTGTCCTCATGTCAGGTCTTTCTTATGATTGTTTGTTTAAAAATAAATGTCCCCACGTTGAATTGTCCCCATCCTGTTGAGGCGTCCTCATGTGGGGGTCTCACTGTACTTATTATGGCATTGTACTTAAATTTAGAGAAGGAAGCCACAAATTGTACTTGAAAAATGAGCTTTTCAAACCAAAGATAAGTTTCAGAAATTTCAGTAAAGGTAGATTTCCATCAGGTGAATTCAGACAAAGACCCAGCAGAAATCCAAGTCAGGAAATTTTTGAATAAGGAAAACCAGCATTTTTCCTGTGGGAAGGAGGGAGTGAAGAATTGCAGAAAGGAAAATTTTGTTTTCTTCAGGACCTTGAACTGATAATCTTAGGTTTTTTTTAAGAGGTTTGAGTTAACAATGTCCAAATTGGATGATCAAACAGAATATATTTGATATTTGAAGATGAAAATGCTGTACAATCCATCTCAATCTGGGGCTTCTTTGTATTGATTCCAGGAGCCTCCCCAATGCCAGGTTTGGGTTTCCCTGCAGCAGCTGCAGCTGCTGCTGCAGCAGTGGGCCAATTGTGCGGATTTCCTGCACTTTTCCCACCCGGAATCCCGTTCCCTGCCCACGCTTCAGCGCTTCTAGGCCTTGGAAGGTTCCCTGCACTATACCCAGGGTTGCCAGCATCACCTGCGTTCCACCGGCCACCTCAGACCCCCGTGGAAATGTCCTTGCCAACAAGTAAGTCTTTGTGAATTACGCAATTTAGTTCATTTTAAATTGTTAGTCAACCTTTTTAAACCCATGGACTGGCAAGTTTCCAAAAAAATGTTCGCCAACCAGCAAATTTTCATAGATTTTTTCCAGTCTCAAAAATATTTTTTGTTTTTAAGTCTTGATGGTAGGTACTGCACTTGAAAAGTTTCTGATTTTTTGCAAATTTAATCTGAGAACCACTGAAGCAGCTACAGTTGAACGTCTTCAACAAATTTGAAAGCTGCTGGGCTTGAATAAGGAAGGTTTCTTCAGATGAAAAATTAAAATAACTTATTTCAGCAGGTGAATGTTTGTGTGAAGTGTTATTAGGAGAAAAGCAAAAGTTTCATTTGTCATCAGCAAATTTGAACTGCAAATGTCTTTCCAAAATTTCAGATAAAGACAACAGACTTCATTGCTACTTTTGATCAATTTCTTATGCGTAAAAAAATTTCCAAGGACCAGCAAAAAACTTTTGTAGGCCAATGCCTGACTGCAGACCCTAAGTTGGGGAACACTGATTTAGAATTCATTGACTGAATTTGGTCAAACAAAGCATCAATATTGTAGTTCTGGTCTGTATGCCAAAAGTAATGAAGTATACTTGAAAATATAAATGCCCTCATCAGAAATTTAATCATCATTTGGAATTCAAGCTTAGTGGAGTCTTGGGGAACAAATACAATCTTTTACAGTGAAAAGCCTGCTATATTTGTAATGTTGGTAATCTGGATTTCATTTCTCCAGAAACTATTCCAATACATTCTAATCTAATGAGTAATTTTGTGTATTAGTGTTTTCTAGTTTGGTCAGTGTTTGTTAGCCAGTGCAGGACAGCTTAGATACAAACACAAAATATTTTTTGACATCATCATTAGCTAAGACCACATTGTAACCATTTCCTCCATCTTGACAGTAATGCCAGGACCAGGAACCAGTTCAGTACTGCAGCCTTCACCCCCTCAACCATCAACACCAGGGGCTCACATGTCTAATGCTGACCTAGAGACAATGGTCTCCAACATTGGTAGAGGGAAAGGTGGTCATTTGTGCCTTTACTGTGGGAAAATATACTCAAGGAAGTATGGATTGAAGATCCACATAAGGACTCATACTGGGTACAAACCATTGAGGTGCAAGGTTTGCCTGAGGCCATTTGGAGACCCCAGCAATCTGAACAAGCACATCAGGCTTCATGCCCAAGGAGACACTCCTTACAGGTGATTACACACATCACTGTTTGTCCTTATACAGTATAATACTTTGGGCAGTGGAAGGATTCTTAATGCTTTCTAGACTGTGCATGGCAAAGAGTTCTCTACAGTGCATGATGCATCTTCCATTAATTAATTTAATTCACCCATCACACTGCAACTGACACTGAATGACTTACAATTCAAGCCTCATTATAAAATTAACATATTCTACAAAAACGAATTCTGAACAACTTCCACTAAGTTACTATGTAGTAGAAACTGAACCATTTGTTATCCAGTACATAGTCCTCAGATGAGAACCATTTCTATACAATTTTTCTAACAGCCCATGCTGAGAACAAATCACTTATTTTACAGCTGCAAGATTTTAGCCATTGAGAAGTCCACAAATATTGAAATGCTTTTGTTGGCCTAAATGATGAGTTTAGAGGATTGCAGCAGTTGATGTTAAAGTTGCACAGCACACAAGGGTTATTCCAATTACGCTCCACATGCAGACAAATATTTCTGGAACAGACAGATAGTTGAGTTGATTCATCATCCCTTTTAAAAATGCTTTAAATCCTCTTGAACATTTTCACCATTTTTGACAGATTTTTTATCAGATTGAAAGTGAAAAAACTTGACTGAAGTTGTGGCCAAGACGTAGTATTGATTTCATTAGGTGATGAAGTTTTTCAAAGCAATGAGCCAAAGTCAGTCACTTTTATACAGTAGTTCTGACTTATTTATTACTGAAGTTCCTCAAACTTTTAGAATTCCTGAATATTTTGCAATCACCTGGGATGAAATAAACCTGGGTAAATATTGAGTGTCTGTGAGGCGGATATCATTATTCATTCAAATTCTGTTGCAGCCCCAAGTGCCAAGTCATCCCAGTCATCCTAGTGAAAAAGCATTTGGTCAGAAAATAAAAACAAAATGCTCCTTCATCTGGAAAATCAAAATCGAAGTCCTTCTTTGTTATCCTTACTTGCCAAATTTAAATTCTTGTGGTTTTCCTTGGCTTGTTGCTGAAGGGTAAACATTTTCAAGAAATAGTAATTCGAGCCAAGCAGGATATCAACTTGTTCTCATGCAGAATTATATATCATTCAAATGCGCTGTTGAATTTCAAAACAAAGAAAAGAGCTCTAAAATATTTTTGCATGATAGATTCCTTCATTGTAAATGCATTCAAAAGAAAATAATGCATTGATGCGGAGGAGGATAAAAGCCACCTATCATTCCCAAACAAATTCAAGTACTGCAAATTTTCTGTTATATAACAAGCCCAAAAGAAGAAACTGAAATAGAAAGAATTAAACTTACAAAACTAAGCTGCCATAACTTGAATATATTGTTTCTTTTCTGCAATTTGGTATACTGAAATTATTAATAATAGTTATCAATAGAAAATTCTGTACATTTGATGGGAAATTGTGGAAACGAAGTGTTGCAATCCAAACAAAAAAATTATCAACTGAGGTAGACAACTTTGCAAAAATTTTGATAAGAACATTCCCTCGTCATCAATGGAAAGTTTTCGCTTATTATCATGTCATGTTACAAAAAGTTTGCCAACAATGATTTCAACATTATCAACATATTGTAATCAGACTTCAAATGGAATAAAACTACATGCCCTTTCGCTTTGTCCAGACTTCATAAAGTGATTCGTAAACCCGAAACTGTTTTTCATCATCCTCTAAGCCTATAAATTGGTCTCGTCGATAGATGCGACCTCTGCGGCAAGATCCTCGTGAGACGACGCGACTTGGAACGACATCTACTCTCCCGTCACCCAGACCAAGCACCCACATCTTCCGGGCTGTCCGCAGAGAACGCTCGACGGCAAGAGCCCGACACCAGCGGTTGCCAATCGCGCGACGCCGACGACGACCAAGACCTCGACGTCGGAACTGAAAGAAGACCCATGACCTCAACCAGCTCATTCCGGGTCATGGACTTGTCCTCTTCGCAGCGGCGAAGAACGTCGGATTCGTCAGATGATTTTGCGCCGTCATCTTCCACAGCGACTTGTGAAGACATAGACGTAATAGATGATGCAGACAATGCCGGAAGTTTTCCGGAGTCGACGCTCATGATTTGAAAAAAGGGGAAAAAAATGCTAACTTTCTAAACGTGAAAAGTGTTCAGAGCATTCCAAAGGAAACAACATTCTGTGATGAAGGAACTGGTCCAAACACACTGCCAATGATCTCTTTGTATTACGCGCGGAATGAATCAAAACATTTTTTGTACAGATTACGAAGTGCCAATTTATATTGATACTCCATATAAATAGACGCTATTCCACCAAAACTTTCATTTTCATTTTTAATCCAGGAATTCCTAAACTCTTCTCTTCAATAATTCATGCTAATCTTCACAATTTCGGATCATCTGACTCAATTATTACACGGTCAATCAATCGTGATCAATATACAGTCCAAGCGTCGATCTCAAAGTTAACGCATTCACAGTCGAGCCAAAAATAAAAATTGAATATCCCGAACAGAGGGAAATAATCACACGACAATCTTCAAAATTTCACATAATTTGACCTAATTAGACGGTCAATCAGACGTAATTAATATACAGTACAGTCAAAGCGTCGAACTAAAATACGGAGACAAGTTCCCAAAGATCAGAAAATTAATTACATGGTAATCCTCATGATTTCGGATCATCTGACCTGATCGAAATGCAGTCAACCTTAATTGCAGTATTGCTGATGCGTAGATCCGAAGTGCTTTACGCTGAAATTGTAAGAAGAAGCTTTCAATTCCTAAATTTTGATTGTTTAAAATTGTGTCATGCAAGTCAGAAAATTACACCACATAAAATATCCAGATGAACACCCAGTCAAATTTTCAGTTCTGGTGCAGTTCCTTTCCAGCCTGTGATTGAAAGCCTCCCCACAAACAAATACACTAAAATTTTGATTTTTTACATTTTTCAAAATGTAAGAATTTTCCCAGATGAGTGAGACAACTCTCAAAATCTTTTGATCTTTTGACAATTCGAAAATTTTCAAAGAGCTGTGGTACTTCAGTGAGTTTCTCTTACACCTTCTTGAGAGAAGTTCCGGAATTTCAGGCCAAGTAAACATTTTAAAGACGTTACAAGGACTGAAAGTACCCGTGGAAGTTACAAACTTTTGGTTAATTTTAATAAAAACGTAAAAGAGTTCCCTTTTACACTAAACCAATTGTTTGATGTCCACCTGAGAGAGATGTTGTTTTGTGTAGGGATCAGAAATTTTTTTTTTAGAGAACCAGTATAACATGGGGAGAGAACCCTATAGGACAAAATAAAAATTCATTGGACAGAAATTTGTTGTAGACAAGATTGTTGTAGATGGAGTCCACCTGTATTTCGTCAACAAACTTTGCTTAGGAACTTATTACGTTTGTAAACCAAGACCCGACTGTACATGCTTTCTAAGGGAATTCTTTCACAAACTCAAAAAAAATTTGGTATAGGAAGGTATTTGACAGGGAGGTTTGGGTTATTAAGGTTCAACTTAAACTCCTACAAGTCAAAGTTTTTTGCTGGCCCCTTGGAGTTCGACTTGGAGAGGTTTGACTGCATTTCAAGATTCATAAACCAACAGCAGAAAGTTTCGACTCAATTTTTGCAATGCTGGAATTCAAAAAATGCCATTCATGAAGGTAACACGCTGTAAGTTTTTGGCAACCATATACCGTTCAGTACTGTACTTTTAAAAAAACGAAGGTTGGTTACGGAGTTGCGTGAAAAATGGGTTTATTCGCAAGAAAAGAAACAAAATATGCATATATAATCTCGACGAGATCGCTACTCATCAGACTCTAGAAACTTTTCCCATTGCCCGAGCCGTTCCTTGCGTTCTTCCTCCGTTTCCTCTATCCTATATTTCGTTTTACCGTCCCACAACTCGGCGATGAGGCGCCGGTCGCCGAAGAGTCGCCGGTTCATGATTTGCACGCACAAGTCGGAATTCTCGAATTCCTTGAACACTACTTCCGCCACGCCGTCGGGATGCCGATCGTGAAGCACCACCTTTTTCGCGCCGCCGAATTTTTCGCACTCGCTCTTCAATTGCGTCTGCACGTCTAAAATGAGTTTTGGATCTTTCTTGAAAGTTTCAGGGTCAAATAGGTTCTTCATGATGACGACTTTGTCGCTCCTTGGACGCTGTCCTCTGAGCTCATCCGGTTTCCAAGCCAGAAGTTTCTCCTGAAGAGTCGANCCGTTCAGTACTGTACTTTAAAAAAAACGAAGGTTGGTTACGGAGTTGCGTGAAAAATGGGTTTATTCGCAAGAAAAGAAACAAAATATGCATATATAATCTCGACGAGATCGCTACTCATCAGACTCTAGAAACTTTTCCCATTGCCCGAGCCGTTCCTTGCGTTCTTCCTCCGTTTCCTCTATCCTATATTTCGTCTTACCGTCCCACAACTCGGCGATGAGGCGCCGGTCGCCGAAGAGTCGCCGGTTCATGATTTGCACGCACAAGTCGGAATTCTCGAATTCCTTGAACACTACTTCCGCCACGCCGTCGGGATGCCGATCGTGAAGCACCACCTTTTTCGCGCCGCCGAATTTTTCGCACTCGCTCTTCAATTGCGTCTGCACGTCTAAAATGAGTTTTGGATCTTTCTTGAAAGTTTCAGGGTCAAATAGGTTCTTCATGATGACGACTTTGTCGCTCCTTGGACGCTGTCCTCTGAGCTCATCCGGTTTCCAAGCCAGAAGTTTCTCCTGAAGAGTCGAAAAAATTATTTAAAATAAACTCTTCGTAAGACAGTCATACTTCAATCCCAATACGGTTTCAAAATACAGTATATACCCCTTCTGGATGATCTGTAATGATCGATAATTTCCAAAATCCAAATTCATTTCAACGCAATTCGTAAATTTCCGTATCAGGAAAATATTATCGTGAGAAAGAAATTCTTGATTTTAAAGGATTCATCTTCAACGCGAAAAAGGAAAAGCTATCTACACATTTTCCAGCAAATTTGTAACAAAAAGGTACCGCAATACAGATTTTTCAAAAAACGGCCTTTGCCTTTGGAAAGAACAAAGGCAGTTTCGTGGGGAACAGAACCCTGAGTCAAAGGATTAATTCGTTTTCAACACTCCAAAACTGAGAGGCAGCCAAAGAGAACCCCGAAACAAACAAGAAACACTCATTCTTTCCTAATCTGAAGTAGAAATGCTTCTTAACTAGCTCTCCTTCTCACAATTTTTACACTTTTCCAAGGAAAAAATAAATTTTCTGCATGCAAAAACATTTCTTCTGTCCCACTAGGAAATACATTTTGAGGAATATTGGCTGTAACTGGAAACTTTCCACTCAGTAAATTGAAAAACTTTTTTAATAATTCAAAACAAATCCCAGAACCTTAGAACATTATGATTTTCTTTGAACAATCACGCCTATTCTAAAATTATCAGAGGTCGCGTACAACTGGGACGACCCTCGTACGGTCGTACACTGAAAGGGATGATGTTTGGACAGGTCATGAGAAAATACCAGACCAGTACTAACCTGCATTTTCTTCAGTTTCTCCTTTTCCTGTTTCCTCTTTTTCCGCGGCTTTTTCGTAGGATCGTATTCTCCCTTTTGCGTGAATTCAGCTGGCTCAACTTTCAAATTGAATCCTCGGAGGTTGTAGCCATCCAAAATTTGAAGGGCGAGGTCGACAGATTCCCGGCGAATGTAACAACAGCGTCCATCACCCTTGACTTTGCCGTCTTTATTCAAATAAAGTTTCACCTACGAACAAAGAATAAAATCTGTAATAATCATCTGCCTCGCAAAAATAGACTTTCTTTGAATAATAAGTTACATTCATTTACGATTAAATAATCAACACAAAACAAATACGCACCTTCATTTTTCCGGAGTCCGGGTCTTTTGCCACCAAACCACATTTTGACATGGTCGTTACAAATTCTTCCTCCGTAATATCTAAGGGCAGACCTGCGCAATCGAACGAAAACATTTCATTATAATTCCGTTATTCTTTGTTACATTCAAAAATCTTCCTTTTAAGAATTCCAGGCAGAAATTGTCCTAACCTGAACTCATCTAGCAACACGCGTAATACCGTCACCCAAATTATCACAACATGAAATAACCTGACCTATCTTGAACCACAGAAAATGCGACCGGAAGTCAGGTGACAGTCGTGACATCGATGCGATAAAAATCAAGGAGTGTTTCTCTGCTTTATGCTGAAAATTTTAGGAAAATATTTGCTCAGGGATGCTGGTATGTAGTACAGTGATTCAAAAACATACTTTTGTCTTGATTACAGTATTTCTGGACTACGTCAAGAAAAAAAGAGTGAAGAAGTATTGAAAAACTCCCTAACTCAAAGGATTTCGCTTTCAAACCTCCATAAGTCGAATTTTCTAGAGGCCATTCGGCTATTATTTCATTGACAGGGGAAAAAGAAAGCAATAAAAAATGTAACGATGTGTTTTGAAAGGAAGTGAAGACTATTTGGTTTAATAAACCCTTGCCTCCACGTTCAGCATCCGGCCAACAGATTCAAGTAGCAATTTAAGGCCAAGAATATCGCCAATTACAATTTCCTGTAATTCTTCACCGTGATCCTCACATCAGATTAACCGCCAAGTCATTCTCGACATTAAACCAAACCCGAATAAGCAACGTGTTTGGACAAGATGATTTAATGAGCAATAAATTTCAAGTGCTGCTGAGCTGGGAAGTGAAGAAGGATTTTAAATTTTTAATAAAGCAATTTTTCATAAATCTGATAAGACACCAACGCCTTCGTTGCAGAAAATTTCCAACAATTTCAAAGCCTCAGCAAAAAAGAGACACGCGAGGCAGGAATTTCTCAAATAATCCGAAGAACATCGTGCAATTTTTTTTTTTCAAACAAACCTTGTACATAAACATTCGTATTCTTCTCGGCTTCTATTTGAAACCAGGTTGGATTTTCAGGTTTTCTTTTCTTTGCTGGTTTCTCCTCCTGCTTTTCCGGTTCCTCGGCCTTCGCCTTTTCCTCCACTTTTTCTTCGTCCTCGTTCGCAACCCCGTACTGCATTTGGTAAACTGCGAGGAAATCTTCGTCTATGAGAGGAAACCAAGCGCTTTTGCCCTCGTCCCATTCGTAAATAGTGTTGTCAACGGCGTCTCGGTAACACTTTTTCCCGGTGTCCTTGTCCACGAAGTGCTCATTTTTTCGCCATTCACTAGCACTCGGCACCCACACGAGTTCCTCTCCTTTCTCGTCCTTACATCTGCAACCGGAACGAAAAAAAAGAAAATAATATATAGAGCTCACATCCGTATCAACACAGCAGAGTTTTTAATGAGTCGGCAAAGAAATAAGAACAAACTTGGCATTAAAACGGAATTGAAACCCAAAAATTGGGTGTTCAGAACGTTTTTGTATCGATCCTTCGGATTTAATAAATATTCCTGTCTAAGCTGATGGCAACACGAAGTATTTCATCGTATGTCTTCGGCATTAAATTGCATTCTTAATTTTGCACTACAGCGTTTTGGTAGAATTTGCCATTAATTTAAATGCACATTTGAGGGGCGTAACATTAGATATTTTGAACACCGGAACTGTTGCACACATTTCCATTGGATATAAACATCTTGAACCATTCATCAATTACGAACTACCATAGTTACGCCAATAAAAGCATCCCGTTTTTCTCCAATTTCACAAGCTGAAAAACCAGAGCGTGCTTATATTCTCTCATTCACGCAAATCATGTGAATATGTGGCTATATCAGAAAATCTACCTGTTCGCGGCCCACACAACGAGCAAGCATTTCTTCTTTTCAGTTCTTTCTGAATTAAAGTTTAAAATAATCAGAAAAAAGATCAGCTTTTAGCACTGCACGATGCATGAGTAAAGTGACTGCAGGGGAAGAGCAAGGGTTGCGTGGAAAAGTTTTTCTTTTTCTAGGGAAAACCTAAATTTAGTCAGAAATCTTGGGTTCCTGAAAAGTCAGAACACCAGGGAAGTAAGTTCGTGCTTATATTCGTCTTTGTTGGAATTTTAATTTTGTGCACGAAAAATCTAGGGAGTGATTATACACAGTAGAATCTCGTCACAAAGAATCTCAATCCAGCAAACTACAGTGTTGCACACAACGAATTTATTTATTTTTTTTTAGTTTCTGTCCAATAGCCAGTGTTACTCCAGGGTATTTTTAAAGAACTTTTGTTTATAACGAAGCTTTTCTAAGGTTCCAAACGCTTCACTATACCGAGATTTTACCATCTGTGATCATGTAAATTCCGTGCACTCTCGGCATCACAGTCTCACAAGTGTTGTTTTTCAGCAAATATACAATTAATAACGAAGAAATTTCAAGATAGGTTTTTTTAAAAACGCAAACGAAGAATTACCAACACTTAATTTTGGTGTCTGTTGCTCATTTACATTATATCAAGGTATTTTACGTTCGCTCAATTTTATCTTCCAAAAATGCAATGCTTGTATCCAACCACGCATGCGTTCGTTCATTCATTCAAAACAAAAGTCCGTCAAGATTTCCACAGCCCAACTGCAAAAACATTTCTCAAAAATAACGTGCCTGTAAGCCCCGTTTCGAAATTCGCAATTCTGCGAAGGAGGGGAAGTTTGGTCCGCTCCCTCAATTGATTTCCATTCCGAAGCATCGTCGTCCCAGTATTTCTTCTCAGAGGTCACAGGGTCAATGCACACGTATCTCCCATTTTCCCAAATTGGGTCAGACGATGACGACGGTAAAGGCTTCCATTCGGATGACGCCTCATCCCAGTATCGCTTTTCTTTGGTTTCGGGATCCGTGTGCACATAACGACCATTTTCCCACACCGGTTCTGACGGAGTTTCTTTTCCTGGGATGAAACCGACGAAAACGGAGATTTAGTACCGGTATTTACTCGAGTACCTGTACCACGCGCACCTTTTTTCAAATAAATTGGGTCAAAAGAGAGGGTTAGCGTCATATACAAAATTTCAGGTGCCATTTTTATAGTTGAAATTGTTCTCCCCCTTTCACATGTTTTTCTGAGTTGTTTAAATTAATGATACTGTACTATCATTTATATAAAAAGTGTATAAAATAATTTGAAAACTTATTGTAATTTTGAGTCACCTCCATCAAGGTTTTCAACTGACACAGTTTTGCAAACACAGCAGGAATTGTGATAGCTGAAAAATAAGGTGCGCGTCTTATGCAGGGTATAAACTTTCTAAAATGTTTCAGTAATTTAAGAGTGCATCATACGTGATTCTAATGGGAAATTTCGGACTAAGTTTTAGAGAAAACCATAATATACTTGATTAGAAGCAATTGAAAATTAGTTGAATTCATGTTCAATTCATGTCAAAATTCAAATTTGGGGTTTGTTATCTTCAATGTACTGTACAGTATTTAGGTTTTTGATTCACTGAAATTTTATTTATTTGGCAGTGCTCCATTACACTCCCACCTGGATACCAGGATAATTGCTTTACTAGATGCAGTACAGCAGTTCATAAGAGGAAGGTTCAGTTGAGAGTCTCCACTACTGTACAATAGGCAAAATGAGCCCAATTAATTTTTAGGCCACTGGGTCTGTTTTACAAGAGAGAAATCATTTGAAACTTGTGCGCGCTGCTTTTATACTGTACATCTTTTCTAAATTTAACATATTGATTAAAATAGAAACTCAACTTTTTCGCTAGATTTACAAATTTTTGGCACTCTGTGACATGGGTGGAGAACCCTCGCCGTAAATGGGAAGTTGTCACTTATCATCACGCATTCAATTGAAAAACTTCTTCAAAAATTCCATAACCTTAGAAAAGCATGGGCAATGTCAAGATTTTTTTATATGATCACGTCTACTTGAAAAAATATCAGAGGTCGCGTCCAACTGGGACAAACCTCGTATTTCTGCAGAAAGAATTGCTTACAATCCACTGGGCACAAGAAGATTTCGATTGCATACCATTCAAAATAAAGCGTTAGGAAATTAACAAGGTCTCAAAGCGCAGTATAAAGCATTCAAAACTTTTCTTCACCGAGACTCATATTATGGACTTTTTTCTTTTGAAAGACGACAAAGTTCTCACGAATGACTCACCGATCACATTGGACTTGAGATCTTTGGGCACTGAACTATCCTCATCTGTTTTGCCTTCAACAGGCGATTTTCCACCTATAAATCAGAACCTTTCAAGCATCATCTTTCAACATATTCACACCCACACATTATTATACACACGATTTCAATTTTTTGTTTTATAAGAGTAAAGCGGAACTTACTTTGATCAGCGAGTGAATCTTCACAACGAGTCTCAGCATCAACTTCACGCTCCATAGATGCCTCATTTCCTATTTTATCGTAAAAATCTGTTAGTTTCGCACTCAAAATGAGTGATAAAAATAAAGAAGCTGACCTTTATCTGCAGATGCTGGATCCACATCATTTCCATCTTCTCCCAATGAACACTTTTCACCAATTCCACCGGAATTCTCATCGTCCGCCATTGTTTCTGAGAGGGGAGAAAACTAACGAAAAAAATGAATAATTAGGAAGTTTCCTCAAATTGAATTTCAATGAATGAATAAACCGAACATATTTGATGACAAGCACCAGTCTAATTTCCAAAACGCTGCAACATATCAAGACAGATGCCATCAACCCAGGCATTTTTTTGCTGATGAAAATTTACACTTTAGCCCACCCAAAAAGAAAAATAAAATGATACTTTCTTTTTCTTCTCCGATACATCCAATGCCAATGCGGTTCAACTTCATAAAAATGTACAACAAACAAAATAAAAAAAGACAACACAATGGCTACGCGCTCAGTTCTCGCAACACCCCTAATAGATTAATGTCGTTTTCTCTCACATCCGGACGGCGTCGAGTCATCATACAACCAATTAAATCACAGCAGACAGTTCAAGATAGTTAGCCACAACGGCAGATTAAAACTTCGCAGGACACCGAGATCCAGCATTGAAAAGCAAATGGCAGTAGCACAGAAAAAAGGAAAAATTAAGCACCTAATTAAATTTCAACCGGCTCTAGAACAATATTCTTGGCAAAACGTACGCCTGAGAATCTCACGTCAAACAAACAAACTCAGACAGAAATAAGAAACCCAGTTCAGCACGCTTATTGTAATAAAACTGAAAAAGCACAAATCCGCTGCATGTGGATGGGACGTACAAATTGTTGAGAATGCAATGAATCAAACATCACAGAAAGTTGTCGGAAGGTCCTTTTTGAGCTCCGGCGTTAAGATTCTTTTTTTGGCTCTTCAAGAAGCCAAGTGTTCCAATTCCGGTGAATAGGGCTCATACCGGAACTCATTCCCGATGTATGAGAAGTTTATTTGTGGCTGAAAGTAGAACACAAATCTCGGATAATTTTTTTCACTCATTCACACTTCGTAATAAAAATCTAATTTTTGCAGAAGAACAATCGGGTACCCAAAAAAAAAATACCAAGGTCAGAATCAGAACTTTTTATGAAGCTTCGAATCTCCAGGGAAATCAGAAGAAATGTCAAGTAATCCATCATGGTTTCACATAAATTTTTGCATGGAGCAAATGAATAAAATTATTTCTTAGCCATGAATTTGATCTGTGACGTCCGGACTAGTTGCAGATTTTTTTTTTGCTTCCGTTTGCAGAATTATTTTTTACAGGATTTCACTGTATCTAGACCTCGGCTACCGGTAAAAATTATTTCAACGCCACTCAGGAGCAAAAGCAGTTCTCATTTTATTTTGGATCACCACCGTCTTCAAAAACGGAGTCGTTTTCTGAAAAAATGGAGTAGCATTGAAAACAAAAATGACTCACCAAAGCACTGTTCTGAGCCATGGCCCGCAACTGGGCTTGCAAGCTGTGGAAGGTTGGCCTTTCCGACACTTCTGCTTCCCAACAGGACGCCATTAAATTATAGAATTCATCTTCTATGGTAGGTGCTTGTGCAAGTCGCACACCCTTCATAACCCGCGACATAAGCTCTTCGTTTGACCTGATGTCTCCATACGGCGTTGCTCCTGAAATCGAAAAATATAGGCGTGAAAGCACTTCTCAGCAATCCATCATAAATATTCAGATCAGAAGTGAGATTCAAAAAATTTTCCCAAAATGATAAAACTCAGTTCCTCCATCAAGGAATAGACGAACCTCGCACAAATTCATTCATTAAGTTTGAAAATGCTTCCTCAAGAAAAAAAATCTAAAATACAAGGAACAGGACGAGCGCTTTTCAAAAATGGATCAAGGAAAGTAAAATAAAAAAAACGAACCCAAAGTGGCGATTTCCCAAAGAAGCACTCCGAACGACCAAATATCCCCTTTTGGCGGGAAAAACGCGTATTGCGGGCTTTTCAAGGCTTCTTGCGGCAACCAACGAGTGAAATCAGGAGCCTGAGCCAACGAGTTGTAGTGACTGTAAGAAATGCCGCCAATTTTTGGCACGCTCCCTCCGACCAAACTAACAACTTTTGCACACAACTGCCGGTGCGTCACCTAGAAAAGAAAAAAAATGTAGATGCAGTTATTCGTCAGTAAAAGCCTAGATTTTTGTAAAACTCGACTCAACGTCCAAGCCATGGAAAAAAAAATCAAATTCTCAACATCGTGACAAAATTCAAGCTCCTGTGACATTGCGTAGTTTTGTTGATGACTGTGTCTATTGAACTAATCAATTTAAGAAAGAGAAATATATTTTGAATGATGACCAAATAAAATTTAGGTTAATTTGACAATTTAATACAGTATTTACTCAAGTACCACACGTCCTCAAGTATGACGCCCAACCCGATTTTTTCAAGATAAATTTTTACAAAATTGTATCACTGCGTAGGGACCGTAGGACCCAGACTCCAGACGTTTTTGCTGAAAATCAAGAATTACGCAATTCCAATTTAGGATCCAACTTTCCTCATTGATATTTCGTCTTTCCTGTTTTTTACTCTTTCCAGGGGCAGTTAAAATGCGCTTGCAATACTGTATACGGTATCTTCCTCAATTAGATGAATATTTCCACCTTGATTTGAATCCTGTTGCATCTCCAACTGATTACAGTATTTCAAAATTGTTAATGCTTGAACAATTATTTCCTGTGGACAAGGATACTTGGCAACACACAATTTCTCTCAATTTTTTTTCCTCAGATGTGTTTTCATGTTTCAAGAGCACTGCTTTTGGGGATGCTTCCTTTAAAAATGTATCCTCGAATACAAGGTGCACGTGATAATCAAGTAAATGCGGATACTCAGTAAAAGATTGAACTTTCAGAAAGCAGGACTCTTTGCCAAAGCCAAGGAAAAGTATGACTTCCTGAACGACATCGCAAATTACCGACCTTGTTATATTCTGCTCGTAGTTTTGCAGATGACAGTGTCTACTGACCAAATTAATTTTGGAGACCGCTATTCATTATGAACGATAACTGAATGAAATTCAGTTTGATTAAAAATTTAATAGATGAGTCGCGTTCTCACTGCTCAAGCGTCGTTACAATTTTATATCCCACCTTACGGAAACTCACGATGCTTTTACCATCTCACTTGGTACCCTTGCAAAAATAATTAGTCGTTCAAAAGATTGAACGTTCGATCTTCACAACAATCTACAAGTGACCAGAAGTTCACCTTGATGGAGGCCAGGTGTGACATGCCCATTGCAATGCCAACGGCAACCTCCAACAAATGAGTTGCTCCAGCAGAAGAAACCGGCAAAGATTTGTCTTTTTGACCAGATATGCGCTCCGCATTTCTTGAATCGAGGAGATACTGCTTCAGCGACGTGGGGAAATATTCCACGACAACGTAAATGTTTTCTGAAAGACACACAAAAATAATTATAAATGCGTCAAAATAACCTCATACTTTTTTTCTTTTCCACCTATTCCTTCGCAAAGTCCGATCAAATGCACGAGATTCATGTGAGAACCCATTCTGATGCTCAATTCCAAATCTTGCAACATCGACCGCTTCTGGGCTTCGCTCATTTTCGCATCTGAAGAAGGGGGCATTTTTCATTAATGAGAATTTTTCCTCGTAGAAAAAAAGCAAAACAAAACAAAGTATACCTTCAAATGAATGAACAGCGGCCCCAACTGCGGTGCCCTTTTTCGTGACGGAACCCTGTTTGATCAGGCCAAACTTCCCCTTTCCAAGTACCTCAGGATGTATTTGCAAAGATATTTCCGGGATATTCCAAACCTTTCGTTTTAAACGCTCGTACTTGTCCACTCCTCTGAGTCCGGTTCCATCAGGAGATTCCAAACTCTCTTCCTCAACCAGGAATACGCTCGAAACATACGCTGCATCCATTGGTTCTCGCTAAAAGTTAAATATTTGAAACGCTCTTAGAACACCACGTTAATGCGAATGTAAGCAGCACTAAATTCTGGTACGAAAAAAAAAAAATTGCCACCAAGAATCAACAAACCCAGAATCAACAAACAATTTCTCACATCCAAAGCGGTGGCCGCATTTTGGATCTACCACTGACAGTCGAGAAAACACCTACAATTTTCATCAAATCTTTTCAAGACATTGCCATTTTACGATTCCAATCGACGATTTGTTTCTCGAGGTTTTCCAGAACCTCTTCAATAACATTATCTGCGACAATTAGGGGAGGACTCTCTCTGCAACGTTACAACGGAATACTACAACGGAAACGAAAAAATTAGTCTCCATTAAGCGAAATTCAAGGAAACAGAAAACTCGTCTCTTCACAAAGAAATTTAAGGGAACAGAAAATGATCGTTTTAAAGAGATTTTCGTCGTAGAGAACCCCTAAAGCATGGGTAGAGAAGCTTATCCTCATAAAGAGAAAATCGTTATAGAGAAGATCGTCATAGAGAGTCCACCTGTATTTAGAGGACCACAGAGTCGATACGTCTCCAAGCCTGAACTGAATTTCGCAATATTCAAACAAAAATTGGGGCACCAGAATATACTGTACCCAACAAAAAACGGAAAACACAAGACTTCAGAATGAATTTAGACTCACACTGGTGACCAGATGAGAAGCAGAAACCGTGAGCTCTTGCTGATCAAACCGACGCGTGGGTTGCTTCATGTTGCTTCCGCGCCGACGACGCCGTCTCCGACTAACTCTTCTTCGCATCAACCCATAGATAACAACAGAGGCACACAACATGGTCCCGAAGACGGCAATGGCAACGCCCAAGGCAATTGTCACGGGCGTCCAATTCCCACTAACTACATAATGCATGATGATCATCGTTAGAATCAGAGGGGAAAAAACTATCAAGTATACCGGTCTAGTATTTCTACGAAGTTTAGTCCGCAGGAATCAGCAAACTTGAATAAATTGACTAGTTCCAGAAGATTAACACATTCATCAATGGTAACGAAGTTTCAACAGCAAAAATAAACTCGGTTATTCCCACAAGTACAGTGTCAGGAAAAAAAATCTCGAAAAAAAAACTTCTGGCACTGAATGATGAAATTCTGTTACGACGCGATCCGAGGGTTGTCCCACTTTGACGCAACTTTGCTTATTTCTAGAGTATATCTGGCTTTTTTGTATACAGCCCATGAAGTTTTACGGTTTCTTGGATTCTTTCCGGATTTTCAAAACCATTTTTCAACTCACTGTATGATAAGTGAAAATTTTCCAGTTAGGGCCAAGTGGAAATTGAAATTTCTTTGTTTCTTTAACCACAATCTAAAATTTAGAAAGTGCAATGATTCAAACAACAAAATTTCACTTTTTTTAGCTGGCCTGAAAAAATGTCGGCACCCTCTGACTTGGGTAGAGAACTCTGACCGTTGTACCTAAGTAGGACAACCCTTATATACTTAGTGCATTGTCTATAAAGGTTTGTCTTACATTTTCAAAATGTTGAAAAGGCTTTACAATCATAATTTATTTAAATTTCAACACCACAAAGCACAATAGAGTGCTTCAAAGCTTTTCCTTACATAACT
Source organism: Notodromas monacha (assembly GCA_905338405.1). Classification (NCBI taxonomy): domain Eukaryota; kingdom Metazoa; phylum Arthropoda; class Ostracoda; order Podocopida; family Cyprididae; genus Notodromas; species Notodromas monacha. The sequence goes on along the minus strand of CAJPEX010000124.1, from coordinate 122,559 downwards.
GTGAATAGTATGAATGAACCTTTGCAGTGCATATGACAGAATTATTTTTCTGCAGCAGTACAGTAGATGCACTTGTGATTGTCAATTACATACTAAACAAGTGTTCCCCAACCATCTTGGGCCTGCGGACTGGTAAATTTTCATAAAAATGTTAGCAGACCAGAAAGATCCCAAAATATTTTCTGCAGAATGGCAAAGGTTCAACAACAAAATTGCAAACTCTAAAAAGTTTCATTTGAAAGACTTTATTGCAGGTGTTCAAAATTTGTCTGCACTTCTTTCAAAAATGTCAAGTCAAGTACCAAAGAAGCAGCTCTAGTGGAACGTCTTCAAGAATTAGAAAGGTGGGCTTGAAGAGAGGTTTCTCAGAAAGAAAAATTGAAATTATTTATTTCAGCAGGTGAACATTTGTCTGAAGCGTTATTAGGAGAAAAGCCAATTTGTATCTTTCATCAGATAATTTCAACTGCCACTGTCTTTCCAAAATTTCAGATAAAGATAACAGACAAATTGCTACTTCGATGAATTTATTATTCTGCAGAAAATATCCCCGCGGACTGGCAAAAAAATTCTGCAACCGGCGCTGGTCTGCGGACCACGGGTTGGGAAACAATGCACTAGACCAGCATTCCTTCATCTCCTCGATACTCACTGAAACCCAATCCCCCGGAATCTTCTTCGTGATCATCGTGATCATGCTCATGCACATGATCACCATGAGTGTGCTGATGCCCGTCATGGAAACCTTCGTGCTGCTCGTGTCCCGGTCTTCCATAAGACGCTCTCGTTTCCCCGTTCAAAGTGGACAACGCTCCGAGGATCACATGGAAGTCTCGTCCATCTGGCAAACCCTTGTTCCAATATTTCCCGTACCGTCGGTTATCGCCGACAGTGAAACTTTCCGGCAGGTACTTTGGAGAATAGAACGAAATTTCGAATCAGAACAGCCTGAACAGGTGCTCTTTCAACATGAATGACGCGTGTTCTTATTGAGAACGAAGTTTAGAAACTCAGAAGTTGAAAAAAAATCGGAACTATTCATCATAACTCCACTGCTTCATTTTCGAAAATTGGCTATTTTGCAAAGAATAGGTTCCTGAGAGCATAGGTGTCGTAAAATAATTTTGCATCCACCAGGAGCAGATTTTCTGAACAAAAACGTCCACGGGCCACCCAAATTGAAGGAACCAGAAAGCTTTGTAGTATTGTTTTTTGCAATCACGTTTGTTCATCGGTATTTTAGGGAGAAACGGAAAATCTAGAACAACTTTTGAATTGAGAATTTGGGCTTAAATTTGTCATAAAATGCAAAAAAAATCAGGTTTTTTCCGCGAAATTAATTCCTCTTATTTTGCGGTGCAATTCCGTTTGAAATGACAGTTTTAATCACTAAAACTTTATGAAAGTTTATACTTCATATTTCATTCAGATTTGTTTTTTTTTCATTTTTGACTGCAAAAAACCGTTGGTTCCAATTTTTGACAGAAATCCGGAAAACACCAAAACATTTTTCAAGTGCCGCGTTCTTTGTTCCTTTGAAATCACCTCAGTTAAAACTAAAGAAGGCTGCATATAAAAATCATACGTAGAGAAGGTGTCATATAAAAAAGAACAAGAATCGATTATCAGTATTCTGCACTTTATCTGTTGTGAGAGTCACTGAAGGAGAACAATACTGTATTTTTGTTGCATCAATCAACGTTAGTTCATTTTTCTTTGAATGAAGTTCTTTTTTAGAGCACAGTACTTCGAACGTCCAGTCAGAAAAGTTCAATGAGATCTAAATTGTCCTTGAACACCAAGAATGAAATATTCCGTGGAGGAGGCAGGTCAGGTGGTTGGCGGAAGTTCGCAGAAATTGGTTTTCTGGAACACGGTTTCGTGTAAATACATAAAATATCGCTTCTTACCAAAAAATGTTTACTACTGCACGCTCATTCGTAGCCAAAAGCCCCAAAACACTTCTTTTTTCTTTGTGATGCTAGGTTACGATACAATGTTACCGTAAACCAAAAATAAAATCCGAGGTTCTAAAAAAGACGCGAATAATTTCTCACCACTCCGGCGATTTCAGCAGCAATATAATAAGGAGTTCCTTCACTTTCTGCAGTATCGAAGTCAGTCAGCAGCTCGGGTTTGAATAAAACAGGCGAACTCTCATCAATCACCACAACTTGATAGACAGATATCGGGCCTCCAGTCGGTTCCACCGGTTTGAGTTCAACCGTCATTTTCCCATTCGATTTCGCCACAAGCTTCGGAAAAGGAGGAGTCGGTGGCACTGAAGAGAATGAAAGCGAAATGAGTTTACAAGTTAGAGGTACAGTACAAGTACTACAGCGTACTTGTGATTTTCCCTCGAAATATTATTTCCGGGACTCAATCAAACACAAGAAACATAGACAGGAGTTAAACTCAAACGCTTGCTTTCCTATCATAATGGCAATTCAGAACATATTTTTCAGCTTTTTCTTTACTTTGAAGTTCGCAGAATTAACTTTTCTAAAATAAAAGTACTCACACATACCGTACTGACTCGAGCACAACGCACACATTTTTTCTCATTGTTCGACATTGTCGACACGGAAAAAAAGGGCGCGTCATAGGAGAGTATACATTTTTTTTTATAGAAGTTCAGGAGTTCATTAAAATCAATTCTAGTGAGAAATTTTAGATCAATTTTTCAAAAGGGTTATTTTTATGCGAACAATTTAAAAAGTGTCAATTTCAGGATCAATTCATGCCTAAATTCAAATTGGGGTGTACTTATGTTCAAAATATTGCAGTTTTAGAGTCACTAAAAATGCGGAACTCGTCTTATCCGGGGATAAATTTAATCACATTTTTTCGACTGAAAAATCTGGGTGCGCGTCTAACTCAACGGCGCGTGTGGTACTAGAGTAAATACTTTACGGGTAATAAATATTCGTTCATGAAGAAAAACATCCAAGTTGCGCTTGCCTCCAACACGGCTCCAGACATTCGCATAAACTGCAGGACCCATCCCGGATTCGTTCTCCGCCACAACGGAAACATTGTATTCAACACCGGGTGCGATTCCCGTCATGTCCGCGTCCGTTGATCCGGCATCAACATCCCAAGACCTGGGTCTAAAACTCCGCGTAGCAGAGCCATACGCAGTCACGACGTTCAATACTTCGATCTTGTAACTTTTCAAACGTCCATTCAGAATCTCCGGGGCTTTCCACGTCAAATGCAACGTGTCATCACGATCGAGGATTTTCGTCCTCTTCGCCGCGATCTCCGACACCGGACCTGGAGCTACAACCAGGAAAAATATCCAGGAAATGGAACTCGACTTGTGAGAAAGTTTGAATTCGAGTAACTTTTAAAAATAGACGAATATTTCATAATACTGAACACGGAAAACAACGATATAAGAAGTGTTCAGAATTTACTTGATTTCGCATCATTAAGTGATCTCAAGCAGTTTGAAACCCCAAGGCATACAACTCTGCGAATTAGAATCGGGAACGAATTCAATGATTTTCAGCAATTTACTGTAGTATACATCAGAGATTCGCGACATGGCGACGGTTGCAGAAGTTTTTTGCCAGTCCGCGGGGAAATTTTCAGCAGCAAAATAAATTTCTCTAAAGTAGCAGTGAAGTCTGTTATCTTTGTCTGAAATTTTGGCAAGACAATCGCAGTTGAAATTATCTGAGGAAAAGTAAAAATAGGCTTTTACCTTAACACTTCAGAAAAAAATTTTAATCAGGTGAAATAAATTATTTCAAGAAATGATTTTGATAAACCTTTCTTGAAACCCAGCTTTCTAAATTTTGAAAATATTCCCCAGTAGTTGCTTCACTAGTTCTTAAAATAATTTTCTATAAATAGGTTTTGATTCGTGGACTTCATTCCAGGTAACCGTAAAATATTTTTAAAATGTCTGCTGTCCACAAAAAAATGCATGAAAACTTGCTGGTCAGAGGGCCCAGAGGTTTGTGTTAAACCATTTTTTAAATTAAAATGTCTACGCACTGCAACGAAATTGATGATTCGCGGAAAACGAAAAATCAACAGAACAAAATATTGCACAAAATGATGAAAATTAAGACATCAGATTTTTCACAAACTGTGAACGTAAATTTAAAATGAAAATAGATAAAATGGAATCTCACCATTATGACCCGTGAAGTAAACAGAAATGGCTGACAATCCACCACAAATTTGCCGCTCATTGCCTTGACATAAAACGTCACATTTCGCGGGACCATATTGACCAAAAATTGATCCACACATGCAGTCTCCGTTTTGTAAACCAGCCACTCTGAAGAACCGAGGTACTTCTCTACACAAACACGCTTTCAAACAGAATTATCTTTCGCTTACTTGTAGTACAGGTCTCGACAATAATCGACGCACGATTCTATCCGAGTCCCCAGATCAGGATTCATTGCCTTGAAGGGCAGATCAGGTTCAAGTCCATTATTGGAAAGAAAACAACCCGCTGATGTCGAGTATTTCTCATTATTCGATCCAACAGCAGCTGAAAAACATTGCATTGATTTCAGGATCTCTCAGACATGAAATATCATCGAATGGCTTCTCACCTGGAAAGGTAACAATGGATGCAACAAGGATTTTGAAGAATAACGAATCCATGACAACAAATCCAAGATTGTTACTTATTCGGTGAACAGGGGTACCACCAAACTAATCAATAAGCTCTTCACCATAATCACCACTTCGGGACAAACAAAGAAAAGAAAAACACATGAAACAAAACTCGCCCCTGCGGAAAAAAAGAAAAAATGTCAACAATCTTATTTCAAGACATCCCGGCAAAAAATGCTCGTCGTTTGAACTACAAACGGAAAAACCGATCCAACATAGATTTCAAGAGGCAAAATTCCTGGCGTAGAATGCAAATTATTCAATTTCACAGGAGGCGCCAACTGCTTCCAAGGCTGCCTTCAAACTTTCCGCTTCGTCTTTCGTAATATCCGCTTTCACGACCTGCGGCGCCCCTTCGACAAACTTCTTTGCCTGGAATAGCATTTTCAGTTTTCACACATGATTTGAAAAATCAACTTTCTTTTAGTTTTTCTCAAAAAATGACCTTTTCAAAAAATAAGCACTGTTCGATTGTAGACACCTAAAAAAATAAAAAGCCCTACTCAAAAATGATATCGTTATTGACTGATTGTCATTCGGATTTTTATTCGACTGGGGAGCAATTTAAATTCAACCTTTGTTTTCTACGTAAACGATAGCTTCCGCTTCTCCACATGATTCATCGGATTTCGTGATTGGAAACTGACACCAAATTTCACCAGTTATGCCAGAAAATTAAACAAAAAGCAATTAATCGAGAAAACATGTATTGGATATTTTTCTCATTTTTGGAAAATACACGATTGTACTAGAAGAACTTCGGGAGATCAGAAAACGCAACGACGAGCGCAGAATCAAAAATCAGCGTATGCATTGTGGTTCGAGAAAAACGTTCACCAGAATATACTAGAACCTCACCTGAACCAGGTTCATGCCTTCCATTTGATTCTTCATTTCCTTGATCAGTGCCACCTTCTTCGATTCATCGAATTTTGTCAATTTCAACGTGAACATTGTTTGCACCTTCTGAGGCTCTACTTCTTCCTCCTCCTGAAACAATATTTTGCGATCACAACGAGATAGTCGAAATTTCCATCTTCGCGTTCCAGTGTTGAAAATTCTGACTTTGAAATGAAAATTGATCTACAACACGACTTTTCTGGATTTTCACCCACATTCCAGCAATGATAGGAATTTGAAAAACACTATGCTGTAGAAAAGGGCTTCCCAGATGTAACCGAACAGCGAAAAATACTTAGTGGCGATTCACACCACAGAAGTAATGCAAGTACAGTAGATAAAAATCGGCGGTACATTCGTCGAGAACGTCTCAAAAAATTTATTGGAGCAATGACGAGGGGCAAAAATAAATCAGCTCGTCATTCTTTCCGCACAATAATTATTTTCAGCACCACGCTGTACAGTTCAGTTGAAGGATAAAAACGTACAAACAATTTCTAAACGTCTACTTCCCCAGTTTCTCATTAAAAGAAGCACAAAAAGCAGTCAAAGACCAATTAAACTTCCTGGCTTTCGACAGAGGTCACCCCAAATTCCGGAGTTACCCTCTCTAAAATAAGACGGGGCATAAAATTACAGGTGCTCATAGGAACTGAAAGTGCTTACCTGAGGAGCTCCGACCCCAGGACCAGCCGCAACAAAACCACCCATCAAGGGAACATCCGGGATGTTCAATCGCTTCTTCAACAACGAATTCAACTCAGACACTTCAACCAGAGACAGGCCGACTATTTGATCAGCTAAGCGAGAGATCTTCTCCGGATAAATAACTTCTGCGCCGTCTGCGGCAGGCTCGGGGATCGGTTGAAGATTCGGCTGGGCACTGGAATTTATACACATGGAGCCACCATTAGAAAATAAAATATATTTTTCAAACTACGAACGTACCTGTAAGCATAACACTGACACGCGGCAAATTCCCTCTGTTTCACGAAATTTCTGAACGATCGTCCATTCAGCAAGACGCGACGAATTGAAAACATTTTGTTTACAGTACGAACTAAACCTGCGAATAGCGGGATTTTGTAGGTTTCAGGAATTTCGAGTTTATCGCTTCGTAAAAAAGGGAACATTTTCCAGGACTGCAGACCAGAGCGCGTTCAAAACGGCGCGTGCTCAAAAGAGCACGAGAACAGCAACAATACGAAATAAGACTCTTGCCATCAAATAAAAATGATATCAATCACGAAACAGGATTAGTGCAAAAAAATGACTCGGTTTCTGTGAGGTTAGCTCGGTGATGCTGCAAACAATGTATGTTCCTTTCGAAGTGAAATTATCAAAGGAATTAAATTCGCAGAATACTTCAATCACCGATCGATGATCCGCTTCTGCTATTGCTTCGAGCTTGCATTTTTATTTATTTACACTGCTGAAGTTATCACTTCGCTGAACACGCGCTGTTTTGGCGTGGCACTTCACTGGTTCGGCAGCCTGGTTTTCAGATAACAAATTTAAGCGAGTATTGCGTCCGCACTCTTTTAAATATGGTCATTCATCATGGATACCTGGCACATATCCAGCGGAGATCGAGTAACGGAATGACTGGCAAGACAAGAAAGATTGCCAAACGCACACAACATAATTAGGTCACATTTACTGAATGATGATCCAAAAGTGATGAAGCTAAATCAAAACACTGCAACCTTTGGTCCTTGTATTCAAAATTATGGTGCAACGTCACGAAAGATACTAGTGCACGTTGTACAGAAAACAATCCCAACTTTTCGATGAATCACAGAGTTCATCACACAGCAAATAGCACAGGCCGGAAAAATCAAAAAACCCTCTTCTGATCCACCCATCAATGAAACCACAAAAGAAATTCATAAATCATCGCAACATAATTCGAAATTCTTCTATATGACGTATGCTGCTAGATAATCTTGCAAAAGCGTTCACTAGGGCAACAATTTCATTTCTCCGCAAACGAAATTTAGGTATTCGTCGAACATCCTGCGTCTTGATGGGAACGATGTCTTCTTCAGGAGTGAATAAAATCTTCAAAGCAGTTCCCAAGCCTTGAATCTGAAGCTTTCCCCAAAGCTTACATTTGTCGCATCCGACACAATCCATGATTCGTGTGATATTTAGGAAGTGTAATCGAAATTCCTCCTTCAGCTTTGTACTACTTTCTCCACTCGAGAACATATATTTCTCATTGAAATGCTCCGGAAAAGAATTCACCATACTCAGCAAATCTTCCACAGCGTGTTGCGTTCTTCCATCTTCTTCCTCATTCCCGGTGTAATACCTGATCGGAAGGATCACCAAAATGAAACTGTAACACTGAATGGCTGCTTTGATTCAACCAGTACATGGGCTAGTTCAAAATAAGACCCAATCTCAAAGGTAATATCGTATCATCAATTCACTGGACACATTTCTTCCATCAGAAGAGTTCGCAACATGGTCTGATCCTGATATGAAAAACTGCTTCGATAGGAACAACGACAAATGCAAACGCGTGATACAATCGGAAGTATTTTTTCGGAATTGTCTTTTCTACCGTTGTAAGACTTTTTATTATTACTTGAACGTTAGTTTTCATTAACTGAATGCGTCTTATTTGAAGATTGAAATTGGAATGGGGGATTTGTTCAGGATAGCATTTTTGCAACAATACGATAAAAACCCTATTCCAAGGTTCAACAAAATAGAACAATGCAATAACAAAATAGAACAATCCAATAACAAAATAGAACAATGCAATAACAAAATAGAATGAGGTCGACAAGACTACGTATTGTCAGCAAGCAACATGTTGGTCAAAAACAGTCTCAGTAATACTCACTGTAACTGTTGCAGGTAAGGTGAAGCTTTCGCTAAAGCCCGCATTTCCAGCAAATAAACAAAATAAAGATTACGGAGTCTCTGAGGCCCAAAGCCGTCTGTGAGCTCTGGATCAAAGCGAATCCTGAATTCCTCAAGATTTGGTCCCCACAGAGAGGTCTGGGTTGCAAATGGCGTGATTTTATCCGACAGAAGAAAACTAAACGAGAAACACGAAAAAATCAGATCTCATAAAAATAAAAATAAATTCACGTGATGAACAATACTCACTTGGCACAGAGATGGATGTTGATACTCGTGTGCAAGCCAGAAACAGCTCGATAGAATGCTCGTTTCTCCAAACACATTCCCTTAAGCGCCTCGAATGGATTGGATACAGGCTGATCAGGCTTGAAGCAATTTTCATCATAAATGCTCCGCCAAATTCGATGAGCTGATGGCCCTCGATAGCCGGTAAATCTTTCAGGATTGATCATGAGGTCAACGAATTCTGCACTATCCTCGCTTTGATCACCAACGTCACAGTACGTCAGAGATTCTTCGTCAAACGCACTCCACGTGTCGAGATTTGTTTTAGTGGCTGAGCTCAACGTCTTATCAAGATATCCCAGGTCATCGTCGCAATCTGTCACACCCTGACTTGATTCTAAATATTTGGCAGCCGGATCAGAACGTAATCCAGCCGGAATTTTGTCGTGAGAGCAAGCCAAGACGTGGCAATCCTTTATTGAGCATTTGGAGTCATCAGCCCAGAAAGGACATTCTCTCTTCATATTGGCCTTGTAATACCTAAAATAATCAGTGTGTGTCAGGCTTTTCATCCGCGGGTATATGTTGATGTTGTTGAAATAATCAACCGTATCCACAGAGCAAGTGCAGTCGTCAATTTTTCCCCGCAGTTGACAAAAGCAATTCCCAGGAGAAGTTTCGACAAGTATTGGATCTGAACTTTGCTGACCCGACGACACAACGAGCAAGCACCAAAATAATACGACCGCCTTCGACATGACTCGAAATGGGCATCAGCTTCCCCTGCCTGACAATTAAGTGAGCCACTTGATCAAAAGAATAAATACACGAAACAATTCACTTCGAATGATCGCCAAAAAAACCAACAATCGAAATAAATTTCCAGGGCGTATGTATGCAACTCCGCCAGTACCACGAAGAAATACTTCACAACTTCATAAACACTTCACCGAAATCGTTTTCTCGCGGGTATATATACGAGTACAGATCGTCTCTGATGTAAGCTCGAGTCATGGTGATGCCCCGATGACTTCTTCCTTATTCTTCCCATCACCGCTACTTCGAAGCCGTATTTGTCCGGCCTCAGGTGTACCGGTTCGATATCGGTGGGGTTTCTTGAACATATGCGTGTTATGCCACGTCATTGCCTAGATGTTGCTATTCAGAAAAGTACAATGCAGTCTGCCTTAGCCTTACGCATCTGCCTTGAAGTTGAACTCGAGCAATTTCACGTTAGTCCTTGGTCAGTAATTTATCAGCAATTAGCATACCTTACTGGAAAAATGTATGCGCTTATTACGCGTGCACCTACAATAAAAAAGTAAATGGACAAACTGGACTGTTGTGGATATACAGTACTATCAGCATATATATATATATATACTGTATATGGATGGATGTGAAACAGCATTATGCAGGGGCATCTGGAGGGCCAGCTATCAGATTTTCAGTGTCAGGAGAAAAAATTGGGAGCATTGTGGTTCAAGAAATGAAATCATGGAGTATTACATCATATATAATGTAATGTTCATACTTGATTTTTAATTACACACACATCTATGTATACGCGTCTTTATATAGTTAAAAGTTTTTTTTTTGCCAGGAAGAAGTCATTTTTCAATGTGTTAAGATACTTCGCAATCCATGCCAAATTCTATCGCATAAAATGAAAGGTATCTTATATACAGTAATTAAGTACCTACTGCAGTATTCAGCTTCAGGATTGCCCTGCTCACCTTTTGCACAATGAGTCACCTTGCTGGACAATCCCTGCATGTGTATTCCGCATATGATGCAATTATAGCAACTTTCAAAGTCTTTAATTAGTTGCTCTTGGACAATGTGAGTTTGAAGTCAAGTACGGATCACACTTCAAATACTGTATATAGCAAAATTAAATTTATACACAATTTATGCTTCATCCCTGTACTGCATTGAGTTAGCACCACCTATGGGCAGTATGCTTTAATATGGCCATTTCCCAATTAAAGATTGTAACTGAATGGGAAGATTTTGCAGTGGCTTGTCCATCCATGCGCTTTTCAAGTACAAATTCATTCAACAGCTGTGGTAATAATTTGATTATACCTCCTCTTTATAATTTTAAAATGCCTATTTTCATTCCAAATTGGTTTATTTTGGTAATACAAGATTTAGATCTTTTGTTTTTTGAAGAGGGAGGTTCCAGCTCATCTCATGCTGATGGGGATTATTTAAGGAATATTGATTGTCTTCTATAAAGAGGTTGAGAATTTTTGGCATTAATATGGATCAGTTTGTGCTTCTTGTCTCTCAATCATGTAGTTCCATCCAATAGATTATTAGGAATCTTCTGTATGAATTATATATGTTCACACTTTTCAGCAATTAAGAAAAAGAATTCCTGGTAATGTACACACGTTTTCTCGATTTGTGAAGTTATCTTTCGATTCTTTTGCATACATTCAATCAAGAACATTCGCATCACAATCCCTTGAAAATTAGTTACCATTGGAATCAAATGAGTTACGGCCTCTATGTTTGTGGAGATGTGACACAAATCATGCAGTTTAACCAATTTTTTTAAAGGATCAAACGTTCTTTATTTCTTAATGTTTAACTTTTTACAATGGAATAGGGAGAATGTTGAAGTTCTCACAGGTGAACAACCTTAACATTCATTTTAATTGTACTGTAGTCGATGGCTGACTGGCAAAAGTTTTGCTTGTTCTCATTTTGTCAGCAGACGTCATGAACGTTTCTCCGGCAATGTCACGCAGATTTTCACCAAAATAAAATGAAAATTAACTACAGAACAGTACAACCTCGCATAAAAAATTGGAGACATATCAGATGCCATAGTTGACATTTCATTCTTCCCAAGCAACAGCAGTCTTTTCTCATTTCAATCACCGGTCAGGTGGTTTTCATCATATATCAATAGACAAAAAGCCTTGCTTGGATTCCCCACAGCCCCCGTACCAGACCGGTCACGCGTCAAAATCTCACATTTAATACTTGACTCGATTACCTCAATTTCAACTTGAGTACGCCAAACTAAAAGCTATAGAAATCCCGTGGGCACCTACAACCACAAAAAGCAGCACGGGAATATTCAATTACACGTTCCTGACGTGGATGAACTGGAATGCGTGTCACGCCCTATACAACGACAGTATTCCATCACGTCGGCGTGAGCATTTAACATCCGCGATCAATCTCGAAATCAATAGATTAATTTGGAACAATTTCAACAAAAAAGCATCCTTAGCGCCACAAAAACAGCATTTTCAAACCTTCAAACTTCGAAACCCAAAACGCCGAGAGAAGGGATTACCGCGTGCAACGAAATTCAAGGTTCTCAGAACCATCACGGCGTGAGCATTCAACTTTCGTGATCAACCTCCAACTCAATAAATTAATTTGAAAAAACTTCAACAAAGAATAAGCTTCCCTAGCGCAAAAAAAAAACAGCACTCAAACCTTCAAACTTTGAAACCCAAATGCCGAAAAAAAGGGATTAACGTGCTACAAAATTCAATATTCTCAGAACCCCGCCTGTTTCATAACAGGTTAGACGAAGAGCAATAATTTGAACACGGATGGAAACAACCACGACACAAAAAAAAAAGTAGCTGCCCTAATGTACTGCAGTACAGTATAGCCTCGTTTGCCCTACATAGTGATTACCACGTAATCTTGGATTATAATTAAGTCCACACTTCACTTCAGGAAATGTTTCGCTTGGAAGAAACAAGCTTCCTTCCGGCGAAAATCTCTCGTCGAACCATTTCCAAGATACATGAAGTACTTGATTATACTGCAATAAACAGCAGAGTTAAGGGAAAATACAGTTGGACCTCAATAACTCGAACCTCCCCAAGTGAAAAAAACCCTCCAATTTCGGTGTTTTTTTTTTACCCGTCTGAGATCTTACAAGAAAAATGCATTATAAACCTCTTCAACTCAAATGCATCGAGTTTCAAGAGGCATTTTTAGTATTATTATCGGTTACTTCGGAAATGAATAAAAAGTTACTCGGAGCTTTAAAAAAACTATGAAAAAGTGGCGATTAGTCGGGAAAATGAACCCTTACCTAGAGGTTCAGCATCCTGTCAACTGATGCAAGAAGCAGGTTAAGGCCCAAAAGATCACTAATTTACAATTTCTTGCTATTCTTTACTTTCACATCCAGCAAAATATGGCGGTTTCCCGAACCTTCCGAAGTTGAATTTTTTTTCGCTGGTCCCTTGAAGTTCGACTTGAAGACGTTCAACTGCATTACTCGTAAATCCGGGGAAACAGTAGTCTTCGTCGTGCCAAGAACTCACGCGGAGATAAATAAATAAATTACATGGCTTATACAGTACTTATATCTTTCGACATCAATCTCAAATCCTTTTTGGAGCCATAATTTCAAGCATAGTGTAATTTCCAGCATTGTAAGACACGCGGTTCGACATGAAGAGGTTCAACTGTATTATTACTCAAACTCATCAGAATCCCGGGGAGAAAATGTTGTTCGTTCGACCAGCAACGCCCACGTGCTGTGTATAGAATTCACGCGGAGATCAACGAATAGATTACGTGGCTTTCACTTACATCCTTCGACATCTGTCCCAAATTCATATTGGAACTTCGGAGTTTATACTTATTTCAAGCGTAGTATAATTTCAAGCATTGCAAGATGACACGGTTCAACGAACGCACGCGGGAAGATCGAGTGTAAACGCGTGATCAGCCTCTTCCAAACGGATCCATTGAGTACAACCAGGACTGAATACACGCTGCATTTTTTGATACATCAAAAAAATACATATACGAGGGTTCGTTCAAAAGTTTCGAGGCTTTTTAAAATGGGTCCAACAGTTCGAACATTTCCGAAAATTTATTTTTACTCGCATATCCCTATTATTCGGCCAAACTTCAGTGCTTTTCAACATGTTCTCCGCCGCATTTTTCCGTGCGATAAATCAAACAGTCAAAAGTTTCAAAACAATGCCGAAACTCGAGTTCTGTAGGTTGATTAGGCGCACTGTGACTTATTTTGGCTGTTTCCGACAGCGAAGAACGACCTGAGAGGGATTCATTTTGAGGATAGGCACAGATTCATTGCCATCATCAAAGAGGAGCTTGATCAAGTAACGAAACTCGATTTTTTAGCACAATTCCGATTGTTGGATTTATCGCATGAAAATTTATTGAATTCGGAGGAGGGTATGTTGAACGTCATTGAAGTGTTGCCAAATGATGGGGCTATGCGAGTGAAAAAAAATCTTTTAATTATTGAAACTCCATTGGATTTATTTCAAAAAGTCTCAAAACTTATGAACCAACCCCTCGGTATGCACAGGGAAATGTTTTGGCGGGATACGGGACGTGTTGCAGAGTTATTGAACACGTGGCAATAAGATCACAGTGACGTCATAGGATGGGGACGCTGCAGGGGTCCAGACCAGCCACAACGTCGTTGAGCCATCCCTAGGTGTTGTCATCGCGACGGCCCGTCGTAGTGATGAGGCTGTCTTCGGATTCGTCGTGCGCTCCGAAATTTGGCGGCATTCTCGACCCCGACGAGTGGCGCCCTCTTTCGGCTTCAACGTCGTTTGAGCTCCCGCTACTGCTGGTTTCCGTTCCTGCAAAGTGATAATTGAATTAAGTCTCAAGAACTCGCAAGATGAAATTTTTTTGAAGAATGCATTCGCTTCTCAAGGTCCGACGCTTACTTTTTTCAAGTGGTTTCACTTACTGGAATTAAACTTCCTTGATTTGAAAGCTTATTTTTGCGTGGCGAGGTGAAAAAGAGATAAGAAAGCTGGAAATGCATGCACACACATAATTTGAGGTCATGCAAGAGTATATATACAATTACATACATTACACAATGGCTTTTCCAGTACTGCACAAGAATCAATACTTTTAGCATCTTTGAAAAAAAAAGCCAACAATTTCCCTACAATGTTTCAGGGTTTTTATAGCTTAGTTCATGCTCAAATATTATTGAAAAATGTATAGGGATTCCTCCCGATACTTGGTACTCTTCAGTTCAGAAAAAAATTGTTCATGCTCTTACATTCTGGGTGTCAATTGAAGTATTGCAATTACTGTATTTATTTGAGTACCATATTCCAAGTATGATGCACACCTGCATTTTGATAAAATCTTGTCTCCAAGTACAACACACAGCACTCATTTTTCATCAACTGAAAAGCTGCAATATTTAAAAGTAAGATGCCAGAATTTGAAATTGGAAATGAATTGAACCTAAATTTCAATAATTTAAATTTTTTTCCATAAACAATTGTCAAAATTGGTCCAACATTTTCCACTAGAACCAAGTAAATCAAGTATGATGCACATCAAAATTTCTTTTCATTGTTGAAAATTGTATACCCTCCTACAACACGTACCCTTCTTTTCCACTCAATTTTGAGAAAAGAGTGCACACTGTACCATATTAACCCAAATACCACAGACACCTTTTTTCCTGGAAAAAAGAGGCAGAAAGTGGGGCATGCATGTCATGACTGTATGGAATGTTGAAGACAGAAAAATTCATGGAAAAATATCAGTGTGTCAAAAGTTAGTCCCATGAAAAAAATATCAAAAATTATATTTGACACCAATCCTGATTTCATTTGTCATGTTATCTGAATTATTCACAACGTTGTTTTTTAAAAAAAGTTATTCGATAAACACATTTTTATGTTCAAAATTGGAGTTTAGGTTTTATGCAGTTTTTGGGCCAAAAAATCATTTCTTACTTGAGGGCACAAGGTACTTCAGTAAATAAAATGTTCTGCATTCGCAATATGGCTCCATCACATTCTAGTTAGATAACTGCGGAGCCTTCAACAGATCGCAAGGTTGTCTTACCCGATCAGGACTGACAGACACATAATGTTGTCTTGGTAACATCAAATTACGAAAATATATACAGAATAGCATCACTAAACTCACGCACCGACACACAACGGAACATAACTCAGTCCACATTAGTCGTCAAAAGGAATATTAAACGTCAGATAGCGTTTTAAACTACGCCTAAAATCCCATCACCAAAATATATTCACAACCGATGGGAAACATGCCAACAACGCAGGTTTATTCGACGAAACCTCCTGGATTACAACCCTACAACATGCACGTGAGTGGAGCCGACGCTCAACAGACCGGAGTATTTAAAAATCGATCGACGAAAGATTTTGAAAAACGAAAGCTACTGCAGTATCATGCACGAAAAAAAAATCAACTCGCGCAGAGATTGGTGGTCCACACAAAATCCTTCTCAGAACTCAAACGCGAACAATTGGTGGACTGGAGTTCACGCGAACACAACTTTGCGAATATTTAATCGGGTGAAATGATTGTGCGGATCAAGCAATAGACGCTTTTCGCCGGGATTTTGAGGACAAAAAATTTGGCATCACTAATTCAGACTCGCTGCAAGTGACATTTCAGTTCTCAAACCGAAAACAAAAATTCATTCAAAATCAGGATGAAGCGTTTTTATCTCATGCTTTACCAGCAGAAAATCACGTAGTACATTTCAATGCGAAAAGTTCAAGAAAATATCAGCCAAAAAGTTTCGACCATAAATCCTAAATTTTAGGAAGAAAAATTCAACGTAAATGTATCGAATCGAAGACATTCTCAACGGAAGAAAAGACTAGAAGCCATCAGATTTCCTGAAAATATCAAACAAATCTTATCTTGCCGTACTATTTTGGACATTGATACAACCGAATATTTTTTCCATTCAAAAATTTCTCAAGGAAATATTAGGCGATTGAAACAAAACAAAAATTTGACCAGAAATCCAGGATTTTCAACAGAAAACTTCAACACAAATGTCTCGAATTGAAGAAATTTTCAGCGGCAGAAAAAAAGCGAAGCCCTTCAATTTCCCAAAAATATCAAGTAGGTCTTATCTTACCGTAATATTTTGGGCATTGTACAGCCGAAAATTCGTTAAATTCGAAAATTTCAAGAAAAAGTCAGACAATTGACAACAAAAAAATTGGACCATGAATCCTGAACTTTAGGACGGAAAATTCAACGCAAATGTCTCGAATCGAAGAAATTCTCAATGGAAGGAAAGACTCGAAGCCATTCAATTTCCCGAAAATATCAAGCAGGTCTTATCTTGCCGTAATATTTTGGAAATTGATCCAACGGAATATTTTTTTAAATTCGAAGTTATGAAGAAAATATCCGGGGATTGAAACAAACAAATTTGGGCCATATTCTATATTCTGAATTTCTGGAAGAAACATTCAACGAAAATGCCTCGAATCGAAGACATTCTCGTCGGAAGAAAAAGACTCGAGGCCATTCAATTTTTTCCGAAGATATCAGGCAGGTCTTATCTTGCCGTGATATTTTGGTCGTTCATACAACCGAATATTTTTCAAGGAGATTTCAAATGAAATTTTTTGTTTCGCAGCTGTATCAAGTTGTATTTGATGAAATATCGATAAAATTTCATCCGAGCAACTGGTCTCGCGGGGGAGTGTAACAAGACAAGCTAACGCATCCACCCACAAAAATCAACGGTCACGTTACCACTAAGTTTCTTAGCAAAGCAATCAATCACAGGTGCATCGATACCAGAGATCTATGCAGTCGCCATTTCCAGGAAGAATCCCTCCTTCTTCCCTGACTCACCTGCAGCAATGACTCGCTGCACTTGATCTCGGTCGTTCTTGATAAACCAGCCGTTCATCACAAAGAACAGCCCACCGAGCACTTCCACAAAAACGCAGATGAACAAGGCATACTGCAGACTGCGAAAGTCGACGACTGGATTCGTGGATGAAACAGAGGGAAACCCTCCACATGATGTAGCATTCGTAGCAGATTCCACACGTTTTGAAGCAACACTACCGTAGGATTCTTTCACGATCTCCGAAACCTGCACAGGAACACACAAACTTCGAGTTATTCTGGATTTCAAAAACCAGCGATGGTGTTCCTGGAATGCTAATGCATGGGTGCGAAAAAATGCAGATTCATGAAGTGCTGTATTTACTTGAGTACCACGTTCCCTTGAGCAAGACACGGACCTAGATTTCTCAGTCAAAAATTACGTGAAAGTTGTATCACCTAATAAGACGCGCACCTCATTTTTACTTAATCTAAAACTGCAATATTTCAAAGATAGTAACACCCAAATTCGAATTCAAGACATTTATTGAAACCGAATTCAACTAATTCTCAATTGTTTCCACAAAAATAAGTTTTTTTCGAATAAAATTGTTCCATAATTTTTCATTAAAATTATGTATAATGCACATCTAAACTTCTAAAAAACTTTGAAAAATGTGAAATAAACCACCTATGACGCGCATCCCCTTCTTTCCTCTT
Source organism: Notodromas monacha (assembly GCA_905338405.1). Taxonomy (NCBI): domain Eukaryota; kingdom Metazoa; phylum Arthropoda; class Ostracoda; order Podocopida; family Cyprididae; genus Notodromas; species Notodromas monacha. Next base: position 104,571 of record CAJPEX010000124.1, on the reverse strand, counting down.
GAATTTGAGAAAAGAAGTGTGCGTGATACTCAAATAAATAAAGATATTAACATAATACACGTGGAATCTTTCCACAACAAAATTCACAGGATCAGTAATGATTCGTTGTAGATTACCACTTTGATTAAAAAAAATCTTTATACTGTCCAATACAGAAAATCATTGTAGAGAGGGAAGCACGGCTTTATCAAAGAAGTTCCCTTCACTTAATCACTTTCAACATCAATCAGTAATGCACTATTTAATTTTTATTCAAGAGAGGATAACAATGACGAACAGATCATCAGATACAATTCATGTGACTTCGCACAAGAACAGATCCTTCGTTTCTTTTAATACAGTAGGCATGTTCCGACATTGAGTGGGGAAATCGTTTTAAAACGGAATGTCAGAAAATTTTCCGAACACCCAACTCGTCGGATTCTCATGAAAACTGTGATCACCGGTATAAATTCTAAATCAAATTGATATATAGACATTCAGATCAATGAAAAACCGATGCAAAATAATTACGAGTAACGAACTTGAATTAACAACGTCGAGATCAGTCCATATCGAATTCTAGAAAATTAAGAGTCCAATCATCTTGACACAGTAATTACATGAATTATTCCAAGTACCAATCCCCGGATTACGATAAAATTTCTGCGCAACCTACGCTTCAAATTCAGTGTAAGGGCCGATAAAAAAAACGTTAATAATACGGTGATGTGCACTTTTCCGTACGACAGTAATCTATTTTGGAATTTCAGAAACGTTCAACGGCACGTTTCAGCATTCATAATTCAAAAAAATAAGATACTGGCATATTGCAGCACATTTCAACCACATTCGAAGGATTTCTCACCTGCCCAATGAGATAAGGACTCCCTGCATCGCCAAACGCATGAGAAATTAGGATTTGGAAAGCTTCTGCAGTCGATCTCCTTGTAGGAATCACTACATACTGAAACATGTAACCCCGTTTCAAGAATGCAAATTCAACGCAATCAATCAATGAAAGAAATATACTCACCAACAAAATATCCGCTACCACAGACCAGTTGAGATTTAGGAACAATTCCCCAAAAAATATAAGAGCGAAAGTTCCAGGAGTATTATATTCGGCACAAATAGACGCAAAGAAAAGAAAGGGTGCCGACAGCAGCAAGCCAATTGCACAAACCATCGGATCCGTTTTATCCCACTTTGGCCTCAATTTCTGGGCGATGAAGGCGCCGAGGGGTACACCAAGAATTCCCGAGATCATCGTAATCAGACCAAACTTGAAAGCAACACTAGAACAAATTGAACAAGTTGGAAATCATGAAGTTAGAAATCATGATACAAGGATACAATTTTATTAGATAAGCTTACCACATAAAAAGAAATCAATCTCAAAACATCGTGCTTTAGTAAGATATCAGCGGAACGTAATAAAAGTTAATTCAAAATGTACAGTCAAGTTCCGTAAGCCGGCTTATAGTGATACCCTCAAAAATTTTAAATAAATTTCCCGAGGTTGTGTTAGTACATGTACATTACAATTGTACCTAGATAACTCAAACCTCCCTATAAAGAAATTATTTTTCTTCAGTCCCTGCCTGGATTCCCTTGCAAAAAATGCATTAAAAGCTTTTTCTAGCTCACAGGCTTTCTCCCTCAAACATCCACAACTCGAATTTTTGGAGGCCTTTTCGCCTTTATTTTTTATATAAAGAAGAGAAAAGCAATAAAAATGGTATTTGATGCATTATAGGAAAGGAAGTGAAAGACTAATTGGACAAAGAGGCACTTGCCTTCAACTTCAACAGCAGTAAGGCCCAGAATATCACCAATTACAATTTCCTGCAATTCTTGCTGATTACCAATAAAAACTGCTTGTTTCCCTAACTCTACTTTTACTTGCTGGTCTCTCAATTTTCGACCCTAAAGGGTTCAAGCATTAAAAATGTTCTCAATTATCACTGAAACGTATGGCATACGTGCACAATCGCGTGTTACATAATCACTGTAGGTCTCTAGGACATCAGCATCAAAATGAACATTTCTCTGCCGAAACAAGTTTCAATTATGGAAAATTGGGACAAACATTTTCGAAAGACGACTTACTCATTTTCACGGCTAACATCAGTATTTCCTTGAGCTGCCATTCCAAGGGCAACGAATTTAGGGCCCCACCACGCCAGAGCTCCAGCAACAAACGCAACGCAAGTGAAACCGACAGTGGAAAGCATAAAACTTGCGCTGCAGAGATTAATTTTCCGTCAACGTCAGTCACAATTAATCAGATGACTGTTGGCAACCCATAACTTATTTTTTATTTTTTTTGAATGAAATACAGGATCTGAAAACATACTTCTTGCACAAGGCTTTGATGTCTTGTCCCCACGACGTTGTTTGCAGATGTGCACCTTCACTTTCGCCTCTAGGGGGATCATCCATGAAGAAAATTATGAAGATTATCGCCAACATGCCCATAGCCGGAGTAACTCGAAGGCTCCACTGCCAAGCCCCGAACATTTCTCGCATTTTTGAGCCGGTGATATAGCCAAGTCCACTGCCCACCGGGATTGCAAAATAAAACAACGCCAGCATCCTCGATCGCATGTCTTTGACGAACATATCTGAGATTATGGTAGGGGCTATGGTTGAATAGCTTGCCTCGCCAATACCAACCATTGCTCGGAAGAAAATGAACCACCCAAAACCCTGAAAAAAAGAAACCTCTTCAGCATTTCGTTTAGATTATAAAAATGTCAACTGTACATACGGTCATAAATGATCCGATCAACGTTGTTAGACTCCATAAAAAAACTCCCAAAGACATGATGATCTTCCTAGAATGACGATCGCCGAGATACCCGAATAAAGGAGCAAAAATCATGTAGCTCAATATAAATACGGTTTGCAAAAGCCCGCCTTCATCGTTGCCTATGCTGAAGTAACATTGTAAATCCGTCAAAATGCCTGCAAGGAATACAATTGTCAGTAAAGTAATTATGAAAGATTACGATACAAATAAGGTACAGTACTCACCGGCCAATGTGAACCGGTCCATATAATTGATGAGATTGACAAAACACAGAACGGAGACAGTAACAAGTTGACGGCGGGTGAGGGGACGCTCAGCTTCCTCCACCAGAGCAATTTTCGGAGTTGGATCAGAAGTGTCTTCATTTTTCATCAGCCCCACTTGGCTTTCATGAGGCACTGCACTCATCGCGCGGGACTCAGGGGTACCCTAGATGTAGTTCTACTTTCCAGAAAAATACTCCGAATTAATTTCTCCACTCGGAAGTCAATCAAGCCAATACTGTATTGCTCAATGATGTACAACCGAATCAAAAGCACTCGGAAAATAAATTTATAACAGAAAGATCAAGCACTCGATTTCAGATTGCTGGACAAAGCTTCCTCGAGCAATAGAAGTGCTTCTCAAAATAACCCACACACACATTCTCATTCGGCACTATTGAATCAGATCCGCATGTGGCTTTACGAACACAGATCAAACCGGTTAAAACTTCCGCTTCGCATAGTTACACTGACTAGATATATTCGAGCGCTATCCCGATATGCAAGAGACAACACGAAATAACGATAGGTTCATCACGAAACGGTCAAGTTTCACTTACAGTCACGAGGCAGACTCAACCCCTTGGCAAACAAGATCCAACGATTGCAATTCAAATTTCTCCGGACTTCAATTGCGCGCAATACCGGTCTCCACGTGCTCGCCGACGTCTAGCGGCGGACACAGTAATTCTCTACAGGAGAAGCATGAATGAAACTACAGTACGAAGAAGGTAATCAGTGGGGTAGTATGCCCACCGGCAAGACGCTCAAAGGTGCGGAGGGGAACAAAATCGCGGCTAAAGCGCGGGAAAACCTCAGCATGTCGTGGCAGAAGGGAGACACCGCTATGCGTATACGCAGAATCGCATGCCCGTTTTTCAAAACATCATGCCACCAGCACGGACCAATCAGGGATGGAGCGCCTGCAAGTCATGGGAGCTCCAATATACCAGGCAGTCCTGAATTTGGGAAAATTCCACGGAACCCCTTTTTCGCTACAAATTTTCAAGAAACAAAAAATCTTTGAAGAAAATCGTCACCTGACCTAGAATAGGCAATTGAGACAGCAAAATGGCAAGTTCCTGGGAATACGAAGTTACTTTTGCGTGGCAACTTTAGCACTCCACCGTTAAGAACAAAACTTAGCTAACACAAAAGAACGAATCGCCGCGTGATTTTCCAAAGCCTGTTATTGGGCCGCGGGTAGCCGCTTCACTCGTGTTTATTATGTAAGTATTTTTTATGTACAGTATTTTCAGTGAATGTATTAACCATCGATTCGGTACGATGAAAAAAATTGGTCTGTCGCTGCTGTGATTATTAGAAGCTTCAGACTCCGCCAGCATCTGTGCTGGTAATCGCGGAAAAGGCTCGCTGGCACTCAGACTTCCATATAGCGACACCAGCGTTCGCTTCCCTTCCTACGATGTGGCATAAAACATAATTGTCATCTTCCTTATCCGCAGGGGGTCACCTGCTGAACATCCCATACATGACATGCCGATATAATATTATTGTAAGGTTCTATAGTGCCTCTCTGAAGGGTTGCTATGTTGCGAATCCACCATCATTTGCAGTGATTTTCTCAAAAGATGGAAACTCACAAAACTTCTATGCTTACGCATCATAGCAGGAAATGCAGGTAAATTTATACTCCGTAAGGCATAAAGTATTCATATCTCACATGTTATTTCTCAGCGACGATGAGGATCCTTCCCATGGCAGGGGGGCTTTTGACCTAGGGGGGGGGGGGGGGGGGGGGGGGGGGGGGGGGGGCTTTTGGTTGGGTACCGTTTCATTGGAAGTGTTTCCAATGTTTTAGCTCTCAAGTGATTATAAAAGTCCGAGGCTCTTGGTGTCGGGGTGTATGTTTCAATCATGTTTTATTAGGCTTCTTAATTTTCCGCCACACAGCGAACTCCTTATGGCAACATTGGGATTCAATCTGATGCGAACATGTTATACAGTATTGTACTGTTTTAATGGATTGCTGTTGAGCTACTAAGCTGTACATACAATGGTTACCCTTCGAGGATAACGATGAGAAAAGTGATGTTTAATATACAGTACTAATGTCGCTCGGAGAGTTATGAACCGATGTTCGAAATGCAGTATACAGTACTTGATAAAAACATAGCAGCACAAGAATTCTTGAGCACAGTAAATATAATCTGATTGAGTCATTGTTGTTTGATAGTATACATACAGTACTGTACATCGAATGTACCGTATATCGAACTAGATACAAGTTGTATCTAGTTGTCCGCGAGCGCACCAGGACGAGATCCTTAATGCTAATAACAGCGCCGCGAAAATGCCGGGGTTTCTCGAAAACCGGAATGACTGCCGTTTCCTCAGAATTTTCTGAAAATAAATTTTTTTTGCTAACATCTCCCACATTCCCCGAATTTTACTGTAATAAGATTCCAGTACTGTACAGTATACATCTTCTCGCGAAAACGTAGAACTTGGATGAGCATGACTGTATGCATGCTGGGGAGCTCACCATTATGCTCTCACACCATACAAATATACTGAATAATAACTTCTCGGAGCTCAATTCTTCACGCGATGCGTTATAACCTGTAGCGGAACTCGTTCAACAGCTTTTATTTTTGCGACTAAGAATCAGCGACCAGGAACTTGAATGCTGTTTCCGCGTGATTGAAAACGCCGACACCGCGAATTTTACCCAATATTAAATGGACTCCGTTAAATTGTGAAGTTTCGCTTGCCCGTAGATTTTTGGATCCGTTGTAATTCTCGTAATGCAAATATATATTTCCTCTCTTCGGAGGTTGGAAAAGATCGCTATAATGATCTTGTGTCTCTGAAGCAAGCAAAGAATTTTCTATGTTTTTAATCTAGATCGACAGAATGAGAGCGATTTTGGGAGCCATTCCGCTTCACAAAATTCCACGATGGTGTCATCGACATGACACTAGTCACTGTGCGACACAGAAGTTACAAGCAATGAACCAGATTGCCACTTTCTACACGAAAATGTATACCACACGCGTCGGCTTTCTTTGAGTAGCATCAAATTCACCGGTAGATTTCCTAGAATTCATATGTTCTGCAAAGGGGGGAAATCACCACTGCACATAACGCGGGTTCATCCAAGCATGTCAACAGGCATCCACAGAACCAAAAATAACTAAGGAATGATTCCAAACCACCCCGCTCGAATTAAAAGTAGCGCATGTTATATTTCAAAATATTGCCAAGCAGACATCAAGCTCTTGCGTTCGCACACAAATAATCCATTCTTTCCCATTCGCTGATTTGAAAAATTGTATGCAAATGCCGATCATTCTCGCAAAGTTCAGGAACAGCCAAAGACTCATTTTCACAGCTCAGCCTTCAGTTTACATAACATGAGCAAACTACACTTCACATCTCGGTACCAACTCCGTAAATCGCCAAACGCAGAAATTTATTTTTTGCTTGCTTATGTTCGTGAGACCACTGCATTTGCACCATTCAACTACTCATAATTTGTTCGCATAGCATAAACGCGAAGTCATTCGGTGCTCTTTCCGAGAAAAAAATCCCTAAAATTCACAAGCTTCAGGCAAGAGTTATCACGAGAATAGACTCATACGCGAAAATCACATCACTTTTTCCTGTGATACGGAGAAAAAGAAGGAAAACTAATCTTTGCAAAGAAAATATCAAGTTTTTGCTCCTACATCATTATTATTCCGAAATACAGTACGCATTTTCCAGCGGAATGACCTAGTTAAAACCGTGGCTATAAATGCAACTTCTGCGAAACAAGTTACGGATCAACATCGAACCTCTTCACGGTATAAAAAGCAGGTAATGAATCTAGAAAACCATAAGTCCTTTGAACTTAGCTTTTTCCTCTCCACTATCGGAACTGGGGAAATTATTCGTGCGAGAGTCGCATTGCAACTTTTCCAGGCGGTCGTTTGGCTCCAGTTCAACCTTTGGACACCTACAGAGGTGGCACCAATATTCCACTTCTTCGATCCATCTCGCATTTAACGAATGCGTCCATTCCAACGCCACTTCCAATTGTGAAGCATTGGATCAAAATTCCACAGGTCAGGATGGCCAACGTGGGAATCATTGAAGTCTGTCTTCGACCACTGGAATGCCGGCAACGGATTCGCAGTAGGACCAGACACAGCGTAGAATCGCAAATCCGTCACTAGAGCAGAAGAGGTCACTTTCGCGTCTGTTCCACCGTGACAACGATGACCCAAGGCGGAGAAAGGATAATTTCCGTTTCTCGGATTCAAATCATTCCTCGCGGAAATTGCGTTCTCAGCGGAGTACGGCGGGGTACAGTTGCAAGCAGAAAGCGGATCATTCGGGTAGTCATTGTATCTGGAATGAAAATCATGAAGAAATGACATCACTTCACAGAGGGTTCCATCATCACGAACGACCCGTACAACGAAAATGGTGGGCCAAACTTTGGGTTTGGCCCAAACCGCTAAAATGTCATCAGATTTTCAATTGAAACTTTGGAAGTTTCTGAAAATTTGAAGGAAACGAGAACAGAATGGCTTAGTTCTGCTCATCTTAATTTTCAAAATTCATGACATTCAAAAATTCAAGAGCTAACACTTCAGAATTACAGTACTTGAATTTCATACTCATCAATTTAAAAATTACTACTTCACGCTGAAACACAAATTCTAATTTTAAAGGTATCTTGAGGGATTTCTGGAATTACAAGAATTAAATCATTTACGAGGTAATCTTGAGGGTAAACGCGTTTAGAAAATTTTCTACATAACGAAGCGCATCTACGAACTAAAAAGGCATTAGTTTTGTCATGCGGGGACTCAATTTGAAATGGGACGCAGACAACAAATGAAGCCAAATTAAAATTAACTACCGCAATCCACACAGATGGGAAGCACGATCATTTCACCCACCTCATGAGCTTCATCATGGAATCCAAGTCCGTAACCTTTCCTTGATCTCTCTTGAAAATCAGGGCACGCGGCGTTTTGTCATACGAAAACCAATCCCCATACTTTTCCACCAACGCTGGAACACCACTGACGTTGTAAATTTTCGGGAAATATCTGCAAAGAACAAGACGAGCATTAGTGCCATGTTTCAAATCTACGAAAATATACTGCATACTAGAAGATATGCTGTAATGAGCATGGGATGGCGATGTAACAAAGAAAATGAACTATTTCTGTAAGAGATAATTCCATACTTGACAATCTCGCTGTTGGAAGAAATTGCGAGTAAGTATTTAGGATATACAAGGAGTGTACAAGTAAAATTTCACTACAACAATTTTCTCAGTACAACGCGTTTTTTTTTTTTTTTTTCCCACAAGAGGTTCTTTTCAATGGAATTCTTTCTAGAAGATTTTTTTCCGATCCTTCGAATTTTGTCATAGAGAGGCTTCACTTATATTCAAGTTTTTGCGAAGGATCTTACATCGTTAAAAAATAAATAATTTGTATTCCTCTTCAGAAATCGTAGATGGCCGTATTCACCAAATTTCAGCCCAATTTGTATCAATCCAATTTTTTTTTTAAGTAACGATCAATTAAAGACACAGGGTATTAATTTTTGAACATTTTTGCTTTTTCTTTCAAGAAAACGATTTGTTGTTCGGATTCTTTTAAAACAATATGAGAAATTCGTCCTTACAACTGAGCATAATTTGAATGGCAGAATCACGCTGACAATGTCATACTACAGTTAAGAAAATTTTGGAAGATGGCGAATTCAGAAAGTCTCACGGGTTGTTGTACGATGGCCAGTACTCCTGTTCTCGCAGAACTTCCGTCTTGTCCCGAGCTTCGGTTACACCGGGAACTTGTTCCAGAACCCACAACAGATTATCCTTCGGAATAATTCAAACGTACCATTTCAAATACTGTAGTAGACAGGGTGAAAACTATTATATTCTTTTAAATCTCACGAGAAGCAATCCACCGGGTTTGAAAAGCTTGTAGTCCACAATCATCCATTGATTGTTGTACGTGCCGCTGTTGAATCGTCGAAATAACACCGACCAGTGTTTCCCATCTTCTGCCAATCTGTTGGCCACACTGCAACGTATCCACTCCAAAACTTGTCCATTCGCTTTCACGTTTTTCCATAGCGCGGGGTTATCATTCCCAATCGTCGTTTCAATGGTCACCAGGCCCGATGAAATGATTGTGAAATCGTCTCCAGAAAATACCAAACCTGTTTTAATAGCGGGAGTAATCAACGTCGGATGCTTTCGGAGGGTTTTCAGAGAAGCCTTGCGCATTTACCCAAGAAACCCAGTTTCAGTTGGATGAAAAAAGGTTCAGTATTTAGGAAAATACAAGCACCCCTTTAAAATTTTTCATGCAAAATTAAAATGTCATTGATAGGCGAATACAAGCACCCACTTACTTTCCTCGTGTTCTAACATTACAGAAAGATTTCTGACGAAATTGAGGTTTTCCCCGGAAAAAGAAAAATGGTGTTACACAACTGTTGCTCTTCTCCTTCAGTCACTTCACGGATGTATCTTGAAGTGCTAAAAGCTGATCGTTTCTTGATTAGATTCAACTTTAATTCCAAAGGAACTGAAGAAAGTGGTGCTTGATCGTTTCGCGTGCCGCGAACAGGAATATTTCCTGATATGGACGCATATTTACGTAAATTGCATGAACATGCAAATACTGTGCTGCATAAGCACTCCCCAGTTTTTGAGCTTCTAAAAGTGAAAAAAAGGTGCTTATATATCCGCGTAAAATACGGTAGATAAAAATGGTAATTGATAAATGTTTCAAGATGTTGATGTCCAATGGAAAAGTGCGCAGCACTTTCGGTGTACCGAAAATATTTACTGATACGCCTCTCAAATGTGCATTTAAATGAGTGGCAAATCCTTCCAAAACGCTATAAAACAAAATCAGTAATACAATTTAATGCCGAAGACATCTACCCACGATGAAAAACTTCGTGTCGCAATCAGCTAAGATAGGAATACAGTACTCGTCAAATTTACAGGGATTTTTTTCGATTTGAAAACGTTCTGGAAACGCAATTTTGTTTTTGTATTTTGCTTCAGGGTTAGCATTGGTAGTCGTATTTCATGTTTCAACGCATTAAAAACTTCCAGCTGCTTTGATACTGACGGTTAGTGCATAATTTTCTTCTTCCTCCGTTCCGATTCCAGATGTAAAGATGAGAAAGGAGAGGAAGGACCGTGTGTGGATATTTGGGGAGATTATACAGAATTCTTTTATATACGGTACTGTTAGCTCTTTCCAGAAACTTACTTTTGCCGTAAGCAAAAAACAACCAATCACGTTAAAACATTGTGAACTATCATGGGAATTCACGAAAAAAATGAAAACAATAGCAGCAGGACAAAGACTTCTTCCATGAATTTGTACGAGGGACTTCCGCAAAAATGTATTGTTCATCGTTAGAATCCTGAAGAATGCGAACTCTTCTTTTCTCTTAGCGAATATTCCCTATGCTGCTCATTAATAAACTTTCCATGTCCTTCATAGCATGATTGTACCTCGATCATTTACTCGGGATAGATTGATATTCTTCAAATCAATTGACAATAAAAAGGAAAATTTGTCCAGCGTCCAGAAGGCTTGAAATTGAAATTCGTTGGTGACTCACAGGACTTTCGAGAAGCCTCTCTCGCATTCTCAACGCAACATGAAAATCCGTACTCACCTGGGTAGGAAGAGAAGGTCATGGAATGTCCGGGAACAACAGGCGAAGTTGGATCGCTCGTCGATCGGAACGGGAAAACATATTTTTTCAGAATCCTCGTCATGCTGTTGTACGAGTTCCAGGTCACGTGCGCCGCAAGCAAATCCGTCGTCTCGTTCGTTTTAACAAGCTTGATCAATGCGGAACACTTCCCGAGACCCCTCAACTTCTGAGAAAATTTTTCGGGATCCGAACTGAACGAGGAATCCTCGGAAAAAACGGTGGTAAGATCTTCAAGGTCACCGAAGGCATTGAACCACCTGAAACAATGAATGAATCATCATGTCCCCGACACTAGAACGAACTAGTGCATCAACTTTTTGAAGATTTCCGTCGTCAAACTGAAAGCAACAGTTTCGATACAGATTTTTTCCAGAAGTAAAATCGATACATCTCAAAAATCTGACATTTTTGGAACGTCAAAAGGCATGTGCCAACTCACTCTCTATCCCGACCATTCAAATATGATCCAACTTATTCCAGAACAACGTAACCCAGAATTTTTCACCTTTTATGACTCACAGAACCCTTTCTAAACTTTTCGATCATCAACCATTGACCAAAATTGAGCAAGATGATATGAAACCTCACCAAAAATTGGAGAAAGTTAAATTAGGCAAATCAGGATTCTCCTTTTCGGCCTGATTGTATCCCTCAGTCAAGCCATGGAGTTGTTCGATGAGAAGCCCAACTTGGTGCCAGTAGGGATCGTTTTTCGCGTGACGAGATGCGAGGTGTTGAATGAATTGCAAATTTTCCTCGAAGTAAGCCATGATACCATCACAGGTCTTTTCACGTCCATCGCAGAATCCTTTCAGCATGTTGACATAATAGTAACTGATCAATTCTTGGGACAAGTAACCTTCGATCATTCCAGCAGCGAAAGACTGATTCATATCCGGATACTTGGGGTTCGTTTGGACTTCCAGGAATGACCATCTGCGGAATAGAAATTTTGCATTCAATTTTTACTACTTACTCGAAAGACATGGAACATGCTGTGGTTCCAAATTGGCAATGAAAGTTGCTCGACGACTATACTGTACTATAAATGAGGATGAAGAGAGCATTAATGCACTTCGGAAACGGAAAATACAGCACGGAGTACCAACTACAGGAAATTCATTTTCCTGGGTTTTTGACGTAAGGGTTATGTAGGTGAACTCTCTCTCTACACAACGAAATTCAAGGGAACAAATTTTTTTTTGCGGATACCCGCTATAACATGGGGAGAGAAAATGATGGTACCGCAAAAAATGTTATGAACAAGATTGTTGTAGAGAAAGTCCACCTGTGTTCACAAAAGCGTCAGAAATAGGAGTTAAAGTTTAATTGATAGTTTCATTACAGGAGAAACTGGGCATTGATCGCAAATTATACAATTGAACCTTGATAACTCGAACCTGTGTGAGTCAAGCACCTCCCAATGTAAAATGTTTCTGAAGTCCCTGCCTGAAAACAATGAATTGAAAACCTCCTTAACTCAAGGATTTTCCTCCTCAAATCTCCATACATCAAATTTTTTCAGGACTTATGGTTATTATTTAATTAACACAGAAGAGAAAATGTAAATCTGTGCGCTTTGAAAGGAAGTGAAGACAAATTGGGCAAATAAACCCTTGCCTCAAGTTCAGCATCCTGTCAACTCATTTAAGAGGCCCAGAATAATCAACAATTACATTTCCTGTAAATCTCAATGTCTTATTTGATCCCATTAATTTCTCATTTTTCAAACTAAAACACAGATTGAAATCACTTACCCGGTTTCATTCAGCCGCATAGTCCAGTTCCCTTTCGCCACCCAAGTATCATTCGTCCGCTTTTCTCGGATCACGAAGGCATCATTCTCCAAGTACACGTACCCAGTCATATCCGAACTGGATTCCTTCAACGATTTCGAAGGTTTAATTCCCACATTTTTTCGAGGAACCGGGGCGCGTTTATTGCCCGGAAATTCGTCGAAACCCACGACCAGTTTCAACGCAATACACAGCAGCAATAGTTTCAACATCCTGCAAGAAGTCAGCGAAGGGAACAGCGGTAGCTCAAGCAGGATTTCCGGAGTGATTTTGAAATGAATCAATGCGAATCAGTCGACAATTTCTGCAGCACATTGAATATTTTCCTTACATCGATTGAAATAATATGGGACGGAAATAAGAGAAAAGGGAAATGTAGAAAAATAATAGCACCGCGAGGCGAACATAGCTTGGCAATCTGACTCCAAGTTCTGGAGCAATTCACACGTCATGGGCATTTGACATTTTGAAAATCGACCATAAACATGGAACTAAAGCACAACCGGAATCAAGTGCACGAATTCCTCTGGATACCATCGATCTCAAATTCACTGAGCGCTACAGTCGCAGATTGTTTCAGAAGGCGCTTGAGTACCGACAATTCACAAGACACGACAGATCAGGAAAGAAAGTCCTAGCCACCATAGAGTTTAGAAGTTCGTTAACCGTAATTCGTGGGGTAACCGTTGTTTTCTTTCTCAAATGTCCGTTGATAACCTAGAGATGCACGTTCTCAATCCGAATCAGAGTCTGTATCCGATAACTGGAGGTCCTCCGACAATATACTTCCTCCAGCATTGGGAATTGGCACTGTCATGGGTGCCGAGGGAAGCTCCAAATCATCTGCAAAAAAACTCAATTAGAATTTGTTCACGTGCTTTTCAAATCTTTCCATAATTCCTAAATTATTAGAAGCGCTGAACTGAGAGAAAAATAATAAAGTTAAGGCGCATTCAAGAAAACATCTTCCCAGAGAAATATAGAATTGAGCTCGAGAAGATGCTCCAAAAGCAGTAGAGTCCAAATAAATTTGACATAGTTACATTAAGATAAATCAAAATTTTCGAAATCAAATACATTTCTGTAGTATTCGGAATATTGTTTGAGTCCCTTTATGAATTCCAAAGCATTGAACAAAGCATTAAAAGCATCAACAATCATCCTCCACGATTGTTTCCCATGGGATCGAATGGTTTTTCCTTATGAAATATATCTTTCGCTTCTTTTTTTTTCTTTTACATGAATAGAAGCTTTTCAAAAATAAGACAAAAAAGATTAATGTAACATGACAAATATCGCAGGAAACGCTTTCAGAACTGAGGTTCGTTCAGTTCAATTTAGCGAACTTGTGAGAGGTCGCTTATTCATCAGATGTTGTACAAAACGATTATTTTGCACTACTATATACGGTTATTTCTTTCTACTTCAAAATTATGATACGATATAGTACATACCGTACTGAGCATGAAATCGCAAACGGGAAGTTTCATGGGACAAAATTTTAATCTCGTACAACTGGTTATCGGGTGATGATTTACGAACAGGCGCAAATCATGCTTTACAGTTTAAAAATAAATTTCTTGACTTAGGCCTTTTCGGTACTTCTCATCGAACAACTGGATGTAGTGCAGGAAAAGAGCACACCCACCGTCAATCACAGGCATATTGTGTAGCTGGGGAGCACGCGGGGGAGGCCTTTCGTCTTCCTCGTCACTAGAATTGTCACTGCTAGATGAGCTTGAGCTTGATTCAGATGCAGAAGATTCAGACTTCAGGGATGGACTGCGGGCAGGCGCAAGCGGTGAAGCAGCCTTCGGTGGTATTAAACCAAGGCTGTCATCCGAATCTTCGTCTTGACTTTCGAGCATTGGCATGTGATTATGAATACCATTCTTCTTGGCGGAAATATCTGGAGTTGGTGCATTTCTCGTGGGAGTCCCACAACCATTCATAGGAGACAGCTTCTTTTTGTCAAACGGAAAGGGTCCACGGTTGAACTTAGACATGCCGTTCGTTCTAAAGATCACACATCATAGAAAAATCAGCGGCTGGCAATGGGGAAATCTACTCAAGCTCAAACCTAGTCTTTTTCAGTTGAATCTGACTTCCGAGACGTTCTAGCGTTATTTCTCCAGTAGCGTGATCAAAAATAAGGACGCATTCTTTGCCGTGGCATTTTTGTGAACCTTGGAAATTCGTGCTGGCATCTCCTTCTAAAGGCACTGACAAGGACACGTCGTTGCTGTCTCCAACTTCCAGAGTAGCAACTTGATCCATATCCACATTCGCAGGCTTAAAATCACCTGCAATAAATTCATATGCATTCCTCTGCCAAGAAGATACAATCGGAATCCAGCGGCCTTACATCGTATGGAGTGGTACGGAGTTTCTTTCCATTTAAAAGATTCGCCAATTTTTAGAGTACATGTCGTTCCGTTCACTCCCAAATAGTCGGCGAAGGACGTCATTTGGGAGCGGAAAACACAAACGTTGCTGGCAAGCAATGGACGGTAAAACGTACAAAAAGTACAAAAGAGACTATACGGAAGATCGTTCGCCACAACACACTGAAAAGGAAACATCCATCATCAGTTTCTACAATGATGCACTCACTTTTTAGAGGCATAATGACGAATGCTAATTTCGCCGAAGCAAAATGAAAGAACAGTATGATCGACAATATTAATGGGCACATTTCCTTCCAGCCCCAAACTAAATATTCAACGGGAAACGATGTCCACGTCTCATTCCACTCGCACATGAAGGTCCTGAATTCCTCATCCAAATTGAGGCAATCCGAGGAACAATTACGCTGCGTTTTATTCCCAGCCTCAAAGCATAGTCACAGCCACTGAGAGAACGAATGATCATGGAAACACTGAACATGATTAGTTATAAGTATACAAACAAAGATGTCACCGCTTTCTTTCAGCAGCGGCCGCTTTTCAAAGTGCAGCAGCAGTATCCATGGACGATGAGAAACGTAAATTTGACATCTAAAATATTTTACTGTACTTTATGGAATGATGAAGACTACATAATTTTGATACCTGAACAATTTTCATCTTTAATTATTTTTTCTTTCTGTTTTCATGTCTACTACATAGCCGTCTCCATATCAACAGCAGCATCATGTATACTGTAGAATTAGATCACACGTAGTTACATCAAAAGAAAATAATTAACACAGTTCGGCAGTGCACCAGTATTTATGGCACAGCTTACCTGATGAACATGCAGGATGCATTTATTATACTGAATCTAAATTAAGTTCCCAAACATTCTTGATCAAGTAATTTTTTAAAGATGATTTCTATACTTCCGGTAATTTTTCAGCGCTGCATAGGATAGGTATTCACACCGGAAACATGTTCTATAAATAAGTACTGCGGTGTAGCTGCGCAGCATGGTGCAAGAAAAATAATTAAATAAATTTTCCAATAATGCGCGGAAAAATAGAGGAGCTTGCGCTTGATAAGGCTATTGCTGATTACAGTACAGTATTCTGAAAGCCAATCCGAGTTCTGAATCAATGAAGTTAAATGAAAACTTGAGATTGGGCCTCACGCTTTTTCGTATCATATTGATAAAAGTTCTACATAATCAATTAATGTACAGTACAGTATTTTCATTTCATATCTTATGCATTCTTCACAATTCCTAACAAGTTTTGAATAATAAAGGAGAAAATTTCCAAACAAAAGTTCATTTCTTGAACATCAAAATATACCATGTATGACGCAATTAAATTTTAATAGTGGCTATATACACACTATGCATTAACTCTGAAGTTTCAGCATGTATATGCTGAAACCACTCACTGCGTACCTATTCACAGAGAGATTCTTTCTAATTGAAAATTCAATGCAGAATTTAAGACTGGATCACCAAATCAATTTATCCAATGCATCAGGCTAAAACAAGTCAGAAATGTTAGATTTCTGGAGTTTCAATGTTGTCAAACTTCTTGCATATTGAGCTCACTGCTGCCACAAGTTAATAATAAGCTATGTAAGAAGTGAACTTTCTCTATTGCAAAAATGTTTCCTACTTGAAATGTTTCTTCAGTTCCATATAAATTCCACAAATTTTTGTGTAGGAAGTCGTCATCCACCTGTATTAGATAAAAGTGATGAAAGCAACCATGCGGGGGGGCTCCGCTCTTAGCCATCAGAATCGTGCTCTCAGCATTTATTTTCGTCAAGTACGCAGTGTCAAGTAAAAACCATTAATAGCCCGTAATTCTCAGGAGTCATGTACCACGAACCTCGTTTCCCCACCCCTGAAGGCGACACGGAACAAGAATTATCCGACAGGAAATGTATGCACGAACATCTCATCCAGGATGAATACACTCTACACCTGTCTCGCAATCACATGAAAAAAAAGCAGCAGCAATTCACAAACACACACGCGTGAATTCTCTCAATTGTCATGGCATCGGACGAAAGCTTGTTGGGGGGAAATTGAAAAGGCGATTCTTCCGCGTTTCTCGCATATACGGGAGACGAAAGCAGTTAACACTTACAGCGGGGAAAACAACTAAACAAAACGAGGAACAATTGCCTCAGATCCACTGGTTGGAAAGCCTCACAAAAGACCCAATGAGAGCGCAATCCCAACTGACTGATGTCATGGCAGCCACTGCTTCAAAACTCAGAAGATCTCTCGTTGCTTTCACACAAGATTTTTCTCATTTTCTTTTTTTGCGCTTCGAACCTCAAGAAACTTACACGGACAGGTATATTCAAAGGTGTCACCTCTGTAAAACGCGACGGACAGGATTGAACATCGAATGTACAGGATTGCGAAGCACACCGAAGGGTCAGATAAATCTGTCACTCGCATGACGTCGCCAAAACACACGCATATGAAAAATAAATGAATCCCAGGGGTCAGTCAGAAGTACCGTATTCACGCAAATTTCGGACACCGAAGGTTCAAGACATACATTACTTTTTCAGCTCCTCGAACCGAACAAATCCGAAGAAACACTTGCTTCACAAAATGCCAGGGACTTCATTGCACAGGGTGGACCATGCGAACAACACATTTTATTTGAACATATTTTCAACGACAAAATTGCACAGAAAGGTCCACTCTATTTTCTTTGACGCGTACGGTAATTTAAATTCCGAGAAATATTTACGACAAACACGCCACAGGGTGGACCAAAAAAAGCCCTTACACTAATTTTCAACTAATATTTTCTACTCGAATTGCATTCGAATCACCCACTGCAGTTATAACGAAGTTCCGAATTCTCACTTCTAATCGCCTGAAAAATATTCAAAATATCTTCGTTTATTGTAGAAAGGTTTTCAAAAAATGCTCGAGATGTCAATTATTATTACAGAACCACGTTTTCGATAAAGACACAACCCAAATATTCATGAGAAAATCCAAGAAAGATTCACCTTTAATACAGTTGATATTATCCGTTATTCCCGGTTTTTGCGGAAAGTTTTTCAACCAATGCACGAGATCTTTATAGAATCTTATAGAAACATCTTTATAGAAACACGTTTTGGACGAAGACACAAATAAAAACATTTACAAGAACATCCAAGAATGATTTACATTTAATACAGTTGAAATCATCCAAGTTAACCACGGTTATGGTGAAAAGATGTTCTACGAATGCTCGAGCGGTCAATTATTCGTGTGAAACACGTTTTGGACGAAGACATAACCCACAATTTTACAATAAGTTTCAAGAATGATTCACATTTAACGAATTTGAACCTGGAAAACAACGTCACACATTTGCGTAGATACGGTAACCCAAGAATTTACGGATCATCGAACCCTACAGTCCAGCTGGCTTTTTCAATCACGCAGCAAAATCGTTTTCGACGTCGTCACTTCCGAAAAGTTCGACAGCGTAAGGCACCGTCAGGGATTCCCGCGAAAAAAAAGATAATGTAATTGTTATTCCGTTCGAAGCAAAAAAAATGACCATGAAAAAAAAAAAAAATTCGTCCGCTCTTTTGATTACACTCGAGCTTCCCACGCTGCCCACATGCAATGATCGATGGCATCCGGATTCCGCATTGATTCTTGAACAAACAAAAAAAAAAACACGTAAAACTCTTATCTACAATTTCTCTTAATACAAAAAAAAACGCAAAACGCTAACAAGATTCTACAAACGGAACAGACCTCGTTACGTTGTAACCCAGCCTCGAATTAACGCAAGATCTCAGAACAAATTGGAAGCCACTTGTTTTTCTGGAAACGGAAGCTTACTGGCTGCGCCGATTACGTGCCTTTTTTGCTATACTAGCTTTAATTTGTTTCCTCGGAGCGATTCTCACGACTGCACAGGATGAGCACTCGACTGAACAATTAAACCGGCTAATGATACCTACGTTTTCGCGACACCAAAACAAACAAAGGATACGTATTTTTCTTAAAAAAAAAAACTATGCAGGACTCGCTTCAGATCTACCCTGCTCAGATTAAGAAAGAATCGCCCCGAAAAGCCGAAAAAATCAACGCGATCGAAACACGACTAAAATCACAACTTTGACACAGGTAAAAATATATATATATGTATATGTGTGTACGCGGGGTTAAATCGGTCGAAGCCGGCTAAACTAAACTTGGTCACGGTTCTTTACTTCTTTCCTCATTATGCCCAGCGTCGTAACACGTCTTCGAGGACCCACAAAACCTATCCTTAGCCGGAACGAACAACGCAGGACAGCGAAAAAGAAATTCTTCATGAATCCACGTCATTCGCCATACATGCATTAAAAAACAATTAGAAAGCGAAAAAGACAGCCGATTGATGCAATGATTACACCGGAACCGTGTTGAAAGTATAAAGAAGCCATTTCGCATAATTACCAATCGAGGAAAGCACTGCTGCCAAAAATGAGCCGATTCTTCTTTTTTTTTTAAGCTTTGTCAATCAATCGAATTTTTTTTCTCGACCACATCATCTTCCAAACGACATTGCCTGTTTTTGTTTTTTTCATGTGGAAACGAGTCGAAAATTACAGGCCTCGGAATATACGTCAAACCGTTATCCTAGTCGTCAGCATTTGTTCGAAGCCATGCCGGTTTGAAAGAAAGAGACGGTTTCAAGAAATTCAACAACGCTAGTCATTCTCAAAAAAAAAAAAATCCTAGTCGCAAAAAAGCCATAAATTAAAGTCATTCGCAGTCGTAGTCCGGGTCGCAATCCAACTTGGAGCGGACTTGATTTTTGGCGTACTTGATCAGCAGCCGGTCGCCGACCTCGGCAATAGCCGATAAAACTTGGTCCAACATTTCCTTGGTGTGTCCAGCACTCACGCAAAATCTAGCCCTCGACTCTACCACGGGCGTCGCCGGGAATCCCACAGCAACCACCGCCACATTGTACTCAGTCATGCACCGAGCAAACCACGGGATCTTGGCCGGTTGAAACAGCAACAACGGAATAATCGGAGAGTCGTCGTGACCGAAAATGATGAATCCCATGCGCATCAAATTTCGTCGTAGATACCGGGAATTTTCAGCCAGCGCGCGTATCCGTTTGATGCCCTCGTGGGTCCCGTCCTTGCCCATGATGATGGACATGGCAGCGATGACTTGCTGGGCAACCGGTGGACTCATGGAACACGCATAAGTGCTAGCGTGTGACCGGACGCGCAAGTGGTCAATGATACTCCGCTTGCCAGCAATGTAGCCGCCAGCAGAGCCAAAGCTTTTGGTAAACGTGCCCATCATGATGTCAACTTCCCGGGGGTCGATGCCAAAGTAGTCGGTGATGCCGCGGCCTCGGGGTCCGATGGCGCCGATGCTGTGCGCCTCGTCCAAGTATAAATACGCTTTGTACTTGTTCTTTAGCCGAATGATGCTGGGCAAGTTCACGATCGTGCCCTCCATGGAATAGATGCCTTCGACGACGATCAGGATTTTCTTCCAGGGACGCTTTGTTCGCGGCTGGCCTTGAACGATGGCGTCGCGAATGACTTTCTCTAGCGACGCCATGTTGTTGTGCTGGAACACGTGGATGGCGGCACCCGAGAGTCGGGCACCGAGGATCAGTGACGAGTGGTTCCACTGGTCAGATATGATCAAGCTTCCTTTGCCTACCAAGGCTGGCAGGTTCAGCGAATTCGTCGCAAAACCCATGCCGAACACAATCGCATCCTAGAAAAAAAGAACCAAAATATCCTCAGTAAAATATTGTACAACTTCCTACATTGAACATTTTTCTATATGTGAAAATCTGAAATGACACAGATCATAGTTCCATCGTACGTACTGTACATGTATCGCGATCACAGTGAAATCTATATCACAAGAAAATCCGATCTTGGTTCTTCGTGCATTTAAAGCTCACATTTTATGAGAAATCGGCAATACAGACAGACCCTCTCCACAACGATTCCCTCTGTAAAAATAATTCTACTTTAGTGCCATGAGATTCTCTTCTCATGTTATAGAGGTTCTCGACTATGAAATCATCTTCACGATTTTTTTGCTGGTCCCTTGAATTTCGTTGTACGGAGTCCATTCGAAGATTCTTCGAAGTACTATTCGACAACAGATAAGAGAAGAATTGCCATCTTTTCCAACTTTTGCTGAAAAAAATACAATTCTCTTATTTCAGTTTTCCTCTTCGTACAACAGATAAACTGATCTTACCGAAAGGTTAGCTGAAAATACACATTTGAGAAGAGCATTTACTCATATTCATGAATAACGGTATGTTTCCTGAAATAGTGCAGTGTGTTTTTCAAACATACTGTACCATACTTTTTTCCGGAAATTACGCATTTCTAAATTCTAAAATAAAGGTAGATACATTTTCTGGTCGGGAAATTTCTACCTGGAGAATTTATTCAACATTCCGCAAAAACGTGTGCTACACTGGAATTGGGAAGTTTATTATACAAAGATCGTTTTCAAAACGTACTCTATGGGCTTTCTGTCAGGACTTGGGAAATAGTTACACACGGAAATCTCGTTACATTGGAATCAATTGGACCAGTAAAATAGTTTCGTTGCAACGAAAAATTCGTTTTACAGTAAAGCAACTCATTCAACATTGTGGGTAGGGACAAAAAAAAAGACTTTGCAGTGAGCTATTATTCGTTAACACGAGATTCGTTGCAACAAGATCTACAGTACTGTATTTTGTTATCCAAAAATTTGTTTCAACAGTATTTGTTGCAACAAGATTTTCCCGCATAAAGTCAAAAAAGAAGATACAGGTGGACTCTTTCTACAACGATCTTGTTCAAGATCTTCTCTGTACAACGATTCATTTGTTGGTCCCACCGGGTTCTCTTCCCATGCCAAAGGCATTCTGTACAACAGAATTATCTCTACGATGATTTTTTTTTCTCGTAAGAGAAGAAAAAAAAAAAAAAACTCACCTCCAACCCCAGATACTCGGCGACTAAAGATTCCAACTCTTCAACCGCCCGCCCACTCCCCAACTCCCTCGTGGCACTGCCCAACGTCAAGCCTTCCTTACGAATCGCCCCCTTCGCAGAATCGCAACAAGGACCACGATTCTCCGCAAAGCCCAAATAGTTGTACGACCCGAAATTGACGCACTTGGTCTGCGTTCCCGTGAACTGGAAATTCCAGCCATTGTCCGGCGTGTATCGGTCCTTGAGCGTACACATGGCCCCGGGCACACTGCAAATCGGCCGACTGCAATACTCTCGTCCGCGTCGGTAAATGTGCCTCGCAAAAATACTCTCCCAGTTGTTGAAGTACAACGGAACGTAGTTTTCCCCAAAGCGAGGGTCGACGTTGAGTCCGTTGCGCAACAGGCCGAATTTCGCCAGCCACTCGGACGCGTAGCCCAGGAGGCAAAGGATGATGTACGAGAGGTACGTGAGAAACACGGTGACGATCGACACGTGCGCCCGGCTTTCCTCGTAGTTGTGCAGTTCCTTCCAGTTGTGATTCTTGTCGGTCTTCATGCCCATGTATTCCGGGCTGTAGCCGTTCTTGAGCCCGTTGCTCATTCCCATCTTTCCCTCAATAGATTTCTTCTCTACTCGCTCTCGGAGTTATTTTTTTTTATAGCCGCATCCCTTTTACGCCAAACCCGCCGAACACTTTTTGCACTAAATCGTCAAGATCTTCACAGATCAGAGCAAAACCCCTTCGCCTCACGTTGAAAGAGCAGTGTTGAGGGTACGTAATAAAAAAGGGAGAAGGGAAAATTAAAAAATGGCGTACACCTGCGGACATAGGAAAAAATTTCGTTGGTTTCGGAAAAACAGAACCCGTATTACCATCAAAAATATCCCATTCCATCTTTAAAAAATTGAACACAGAATCATTCGCCAAAAAAACATCTTTCTGAAAAAATCTTCAATCCTCGCCAGCTGCTTTCGTTGACGAAATTTCCCCGCGAAATGACCAGATCATACAAATTCTTGAAAAACTATCAAGAAATAATAGTTCACCTATATTTTTGCGGAAGAGAATATTCAGAATTTCATGTGCGTCGGAAACCAACACATTAGCCAGCTTTTCAATGGAAATAACTTTAGAATTTTTTCCGTGATTGAAAAAAGATTTCAACAGTGGCATCACCGAAAAAAAAAAATTAGTAGCAAATACCGGCGTCGAAAGGTGCTGATAAAAAACAATAATATACAGTGTACTTCTTTATCTTAAACAAAATTTATAGTCCTTTTCCCATGAAAAAACATTATCTTGGAATTTTATTTTCCGAAAGACAGGTTGGTTTTCAGCTTGGAGCGCTCAACAGGACTGAAACAGGTTCGCTACTCTTCAACTTAGTCCATCACGCAGTGCAACGTTTCATTTTCTTCAAGGCAAAAGAGTCTTTCAAGTAAAAAAAACATAAAAAAAACTTATGATTCGGCAATTTTTTTGCATTCGTCAGGCTCGCAATGAAGAAAGCACGTTAAGCCTGTCGACAGTGGAAATACCGGCTCCTGACAACGACCTTCAGCGTCTGGAACTTGAAAGTCACAAGGTCGAAACAGCACTTGGTACGGATCACTCAAAATATGCTTCAGGCAATATTTGGCTCCACAAATCGGTTTTTCGCCGCACTTCGTCCCACGTTGCGGCGCATAAACGCACTTGGGGGAATTGCCCTCTTTCCGCGCTGCCGAACGAACCGACCTTTGAAACAAGGAAGGAAAAAGTTGAAGCATTTTAAGCAGAAACTTGATCTAACAATTCTCACGATTCCATCGTCAAAACACGCTTGTTTTCAAAGGAAAAAAAAACCGAAACCTTGGATGCATTTGCGAAAACGTGTTTCAGACGAAAAAAATACATCTTTGTCATCCTCACCAAGGATAAATTGAAAAAAATGCGGGCGGAACTACGCAGTTTATTCTGACTGCCTCTCATGCACTGTTCTCAGAGAGAGAGAGAAACACCTCTTCGTGGCTCTGTCATTCATCCACTAATACCGTTAACTTTCCGAACAATGGTTTATCAATATTATGTCGAATCTTACACGTACATGCGTTTAAATGAACAATAAAAGGATTAAAGAACTACGTGGAATCTCGTAACAACGAATCTTGCTATAAAGGAATAATCGATAACAACGAAGTAACTTTCGTAGGTCCCTTACCGATGGCCACCATGTTAAATGAGTTACTTCATAACAAATGTTTCTTTACAATTAAGCTATTTCAATGGCCCCAATCGCTTAGTTGTAAGGAGATTTGACCGCAGTACCGTCATTTCTAGAAAAAAATTGGGACAGGAAAAGGATCTGCAAAGTAAGGGAATGTCGCCCTCTAAATGATTAGTTTTCTTGCGTTAATTACACATAAAAATTTTCGATTCGAAGTGAACGTCACCGACAGTAGCGATGGAATTTCAAATTGACACGGAAAGATCCGAGGTTCAATCTTATTGTGTTCTTGCTTCCACCTGTAGCATTTTTGAGAAATTTTGATGAATTGAAAAAGGGTAGAGAACACCTACGACATCGGGAAGTATCCTATGGGACCAAAAAATGAATAAATTCATGATACAGAGAAAAATCTTTGCAGAAAAGATTGCTGTAGACTTGTAGAGGGAGTTCAAAAGTACAGTAAATTGAATCAATCGGGTAATCTGCCCTCATTATACTGTTGAGTTACAAGCGGTCCCAGAAAAAAAAAACGGAATCGAACAAAAATTCGCCCTCATCTCAACAGGAGAAGAGCTCCCAGTACCTAAGTCATATTCTTTTCCAACAGTAAACGGATAAATTGAACTTGTACCCCATGTGAAAAAGAAAATTTTTTAGCTCACTTTGCAAGCAGAACTGCCTCAGGTCCACGGAACCTCGAAAGCCGACGCAACCATTTGAATTTCGTATACGAATTGCCCTCGTCCCGAACGGATTCTCGAGACGGAACGACCGTTCCGTAAAGCTCAACTTCTCGACGAGCGGTGGTCAGGTACTTTTTGCGCTTCTCCGCCAACGATCGCTTGATCAAATCTTGCTCTTTTTGGTAAAGTTCACGCAGTCGAAGCATCTTCTCGCTGGCGATTGTTAAAACTTCCTCCTCCGTCAGGGTACCCGCATTCCTTGAAACAATCGGTTTGAAAGGACCAGTAAGCAAAATTCATTTTTCAAGAATCCCACAATGTCCATTAATTATTCCTGAGACGGGAACAATTCTTTCGACAAACTGAGTCTCCAGGAGATTGCCAGAACACCTTAGAAACTGAAGTATCCACATAGAAATTTCCGGAAAATGGCAAAATTTACGCCAAATGGTTGTAAATTATGTAAAATATACACATTGTGAGTGATTTTCCATTTTCTGTCATTTTTGATACCCGGAGGAGGACGTTCGGCCATTAACCCGCATTCTCGAAGTTGCACAGTCACAGAAAAATATTCTCGACGGAAAAATTTTGGAAACTCGAAACCACAGGCGATGACGTCATTACGATTGCGCAACTGCAAAAGCGCGTCTCTTTATTCAGGTCCGCGAGGAATTTTCTTTCTGACAGAATTTGCGGGATTTAGAATACGTGTTGGTTTGAGGAATTTTTCTCTCAAACGGCAAGGAAAATTTGAAAAAAAAAACTGACAAAAGCACGATGCAAATTTTCTGAAGAACTTTACAATGCAGTGACACATCATGCAGGCTTACGCAAAATTTCATTCAACAAATGCGCTTCAATTCAAAAACATACCTAAAAAAAATTAAAAAAACACGTACCACATATGAAAAAATCTGCATGAGGATGATATTGCTTGTCTTAGCATAAAAATTTACATCTGTGTTTACTACTTTCCAGAATTTTCATGATTTTTTCTTCTTTCAGGGATTCTTTAACCATCCCACAGTCCATTCCCTAGATTACTATACAGTAATTTTCAAGTTGGCAGCCACAACTACCGAATTCAAAATACTTATTTGAAGATGAATTAAAAATTCAGAATGTTGTTCCACCCCAAAAATTCTAGAAGGCTATGCTTGTGATTCAATGCTTATCACTGAATTAAATTAGGAACTTCTCAGTTAAAAGGGTAACATTTGGAACCTCAGAAATTATCGTCTATTGTTGACTGAAATGACTCTCAACCTCTGCAATGCGGCCCTTGGCCACAACGAAAAAGTATTAATGTGGCCCTCCGGCTCATTTGAGTTGAGCGAAGGAAAGTGGCTTTAAATTTTTATTTTGATCAACCCAAGACCCACAGGTACAGAACTGCGAATGACGAGTCGTTTCATGTTCCAATTTTCTTCCAGTTTGTTCGCAAAGAGAGACCCTATCAAAATCAACGAACTAGATTTGCAGTAAGAGGCATACATGAAGTTCACATGCAGAAGTCATAACTACGCACAAACTATCAATTCCCACATCCGACAAAAACTCACTCCAAGTGACAACTGGACTCGGCAAAATAAGGACAGTCATCGTCGGCGTCATCCCGACGACTCATCCCGATCGTGAGCGATTCTCGATCACACCTTCCGAAAATACCACTACTATAGGCTTCCAATTCCTCGTCTTCGTCGTCGACATCGTCGTCACTGCCGAACATAAAAGGATCATCCCTGGTCGCTGACAACGCCGCACCCGTCTGATCCATTCCCAGGTCTCGTTTGAAATCTGCATAGGCTCTGAACAACGCCTCGTCTTTCTCGTCCAGACGAGTCGATGGCACAGAAACATCTCTGTCGGCGAGTTTCTTCAGCCTCTCATATTCCATCAGATGATCGTCACACAATCTGAAAGCCGAGGAAAAGCACATAATGAGGCAAAACCGTGTTAACTCGACCAAAAACGGCCCTTTCCCCCCCCCCCCAGGTACCCTTGTCCTGATGAATGCCGTTCACTTCATTCCAAAAAAGAGACATATTATATCGTGCCTCATACCTTCGCAAATCTTGAATCACGCTAACTCGAATTTTCAGTAAATTCAAAGAGGAAAAAAAGGCAAATCAAGGTTAAATTTTGAGGCACGCGGGAACGAAAAAATTATTCGGGCACGGCTAATCGGAACCCGGAACATTAAAGTCGCGCCGACAGGTATTTCAGTAACGCGAAGAATTACGACGAGAAACTTGAGAAATTTACCCCTCTTTCCTGGAAACCGGGCACGTCCCGAAACACCTTTTCCCATTCTTGTGCACGTAAGAACATTGCATGAAGCTCGTATTTTGCAGATCTTCCAGTATGTGCTCAATGCAATGCGTCGACCCTGGATATCGCGGGTTTTCACACGGAAAATTATAATGACTGCACAGTTCTGTCATCTCGCCTGAAAATAATGACTCATGATGAATAACTAACTATAAAGCCTCACGCATCGAATATTCAACATAATAAATTAATAGAAACTCCAGCTTTCGGAAAAACATGGAAATCAAGCAATGATAAGTTTTTCCACAGATTCTTTCGAGTAGACAAATCAAAGCACAAAAAATCACATAAAAATCTGAAGCATATTCGCGGAAATATTCTCCGCGCGCATGTTTGCCTTACGAGTCAAAAAAATTCCAGCTTTCGTTTGGTCTTAGAATCCAAAGTTAACAGGTTCTTACGATCCCTTGAAACCGAATACCTGCTTTTCGAGATCGCCTTGATGAGTCCGTGAAATTCAACGCGTTGCTTTCACGCAACCTTCGTCGCTCCAAATTTTTAACCGAATCTTTGCCACATTTCTGAAGAGTTGCTTGCATTCAGGTATAAAAAAGGGTTAGAATACTGACGTAAAACGGCGCAAAAATCCTACCGAATTGTTTGTGCAAGAAAAAGAATTAGCATGAATCCCGCGAAAAGATACGACAATCAGAACTTCCACAAGGAAAAAAGGTTTTTTTGGCTTTCGAAGTTTCAAAAGACAGACGCACAGGAAAATTTCCTTGCCAATCGCGTCACTTCCCAGAAATGTGGCGAAGAGATTAATCAGAAGAACAACTATGTCGAAGACATGATCGCGTAATTCAAGTCAACAAAATGCATAAAAAAAATAATGTTACGATGAAAACGTTCTGCTGACAGCGAACAGCCTCTATGTAAAAAAAAAAGATCAGCAGGTTGCACGCCAAGTAACAAAAAAATGAATACTCCACGAAGAACACCACAGACTGAACACAACATCGCTCCTCGCTTAATGGAAGTGAACGACGAGAGATCACGATCGTCTCATCCACTTCGAGCACCCGCACGCGGTTTTCTTTTTCCGTTTTCTCGCAAACAGATACCATTTCTATTTTCGCACAAGCAGCATTATTGAAAAACTTTTAGGTACGTAATTCTTGCGTTCAAGTCGTTTTCTCGCCACCACTAAATTCAAACATAGTGAATTTCCTTTGAATAAACGATGAGATCTAATTGGACGATACACATAAACCGAACAGTTCCTCATCAACGATGTACACAACCTCTTCTGTAGAATAGTAAATGCATCAATTTTCCTAAGCAGACGTACAGAAAAAAAAACGTTACGTTGAACTCTCGAGGAATCCGAATTCTGAACTTTTTAGGGGTTCAAGGATTGGACTCGAACAGATGGATGAAAACCTACATTCCACGACTTTTCTCTAGGATATGTAGATGAGGTGACCCATGAAACAAATTCAAGATTTACACTTCATACTGGATTCTAATGTGAAGAGAAGTTGGAAAAAAATCACCTTTCTCCACGAGTAAGACAAGTAAACATAAAACCAAGCTCATGCAGAATTTTCAGCACCCTGAAATTGGAGCTCTAGCTAATTGCAATGCATTTTATTTCGAGTGGAGGAGTCTAAATGAAACTTCGCATTTCGAACATACATCAATTCTAACGCTGCAGAAATCGGATCTATGATGGAAATTCTGTCTTTTTATGGAAAACTATTTTCTAATGGAAACTATTTTTCATGAAATCCTTCCATCATAGTTTTTATAATTTTGTAAAAAGGGACATAATTTCTTCGTACAGTAGTTTTATCGATCCTAGGAATAACGCAAAGCATTATCTAGGTACAGTCGAACCTCTTTAAGTTGAACTTCAAAGGAAAAAAAAAGACCCAGGGGAGGTTTTGGGACTAGACCTAATTTTTTGGGGAAATTAAATACTGTAATTAGGTTTCAAAATGTTGTTCCAGATTGTTGGTCTCGCGTCTGTTTCAAGACTAGAAATCGACATCCTTTAGGTGCTGCGACCAAGTACAATAAAACAGAAGAGTTACATCTCGCATGTGAGATTGTTTCAGGACGTTACCCTTTTCTATTGGCCAGAAATCCTTGATAGAAAGACCAGGTGCCTGGGTGCTGGAAACAAGTTGTTTGGATGAGTATCAGGCCCCGGAAATATTCTTTGAGAGTTAGGAGCATGCAGTGCCAAATTTCAATGGCTCTCTTCCTTCCAGAAAGGATTAGATATAAATTTTGGGTCCTTCAATGTGTTGGAAACTTTGAAGTTCGAAAGGTTTCCCAGTAAATGGTTTCGACGTTCTGTTAACACTGTTTTTGCGGGGATTTGGTAAGGGACTGCATGGAAATTTGAGTAAGGGAGGTTCGAGTTATAGAGGTGTGACTGTAAAAAATAAAAAGCTATAATGCGAGTTCCAATCTTATTTTTCGGAGAAACTTGGTTCACGTGTTTCTCATTCAATTCTATGATTTTTGCCATAGTGCGCGTTTAAATACTTCGCTGTCGTCGTTCCCGTCTTCGCTGATTCGCAAATCGTGTGCGGGTGGTCGAGTGGTGGTGGGGGTTAAAAAGTCCACCGAAACAAAGAGATCATGGCCGCGACACGGGGGCAAGGGTCACCACTGTCCTAATAGACGCATTTCCGACTCGCCGCTCCATCGGTGTCGGTATCACGTGGGTCTCCAACACGATCTCTCGTGGTTTCGGAATCAACGGTGGCAGCGGCGGCGGCGGAGCAGTCGGAATCTGGGACACAAACACTGGCTGCGTTTCCATCACTGACGGAATAGTCACATACGGCTGACTCCAAATCGTGACGGGTCTGTGAATGGAAGTCGTTGCCGAGGTGAAACCGGAGATCGTCACATTGATCGGAGCGGGTTGAGGTGGTATCGCAACAGGTACTGTAGTCGGATAGGAAATCAAGGGTTCGTCTTCAGGACGATGGAGTGCCGTTGCGGACTGTTGTGAACTTCCCGACGTGGGCAAAGGTTCGGTTAATTTCTCAATGCCTTCCGTTAGCGTTTGAACGTCGTTGCAAGCTTTCAAAAGTGCCTCTTCCAGCGCGTTGCTCTCCTCCAGACTCGGTTCGAGATTCAAAACTCCATTTCCTTCCGCTAATGAAAAAAAATATCGAACAAAAATATCACAATCGAGGGAAAATCCCATTTCACACCACATCCTCACGCGACTTTGGAAGAAACACGCCTTTTTCGCGTGTTGGAAAACCAAGAATCATCCGACAAGTCGTTCTATGAGACCATATCGTAAAATGTAATGATTAGTCAAAACCTTATCTTTACAATGACTCACGAGAGCCTCTCTTTTTTTTTAAACACAGCCCGGCGAACAAACTCCCCACAACGCGCCATCCTAGATTTCATTGACTTTCCATCAAGCGTGAAAAAAAAAACACAGGCGCGCAGACAGAAACAAAGTTGAACGTGATAGAGTCGTGAAGTCTGTGTGTACTCGAATGGACGAGTATGTGAAAGCGTAGTGTGCATTCAAAAGATTGAAAAGTTGACTTTCACATGCACACACACCTCGAAAAAAAAAATTCAAGCACAGCATCTGATTCCTACTTCTTGCCTCTCTCCGCGTCAAAATAGCCGAAGAAACTTCAATGCCACTAAACTCGAAGGTACATCTCTATACTTCAATAATGATTCGATTACTGTGACTAAATTTAATATTGGCAATCAAGACCTGTACAATTTCCAACGGAGTGGACTACCTCTACAAAGAAATTTAAGGGACCAGGAAAATTCGTTGTAGAGAACTGAGGCAAAAAAAAAAAAAAATTCGTCAAAAAGAGAAAATCGTTTTAGAGAGAATCCACATGTGCAGTACAGTACCATATCTACATTCCTCGCCGATCAGCTTGCAATTTGTGGTGTAAAAGTTGGTCATCGCATTTCTTACAATCATTTCGCCTACTTGAATTTTGCAAGACATTTTTATGAACTACTGTATATGAAAAATGATCATTTCATTTTCGATTATAACGGCAATGGTATTTCTGGAGGGGCATTTTTCGGATTTCTTCTAGGCAACTGACTGTTGCTGAACACGACTAACCTGGTCCCGGTCAAGGTACCATTAAGCTTTCCAAGAAGAATCGTCGTAACTAAACTGACCCCAACTGAAACTAACATCATCCGCATACGATCAATATAGCTGGCACATATTTCAAGATGGGGAAAGATCTAGTAGTTGCAACTCATGATATTCGAGAGAGAAAGTTGCAGCTGACTGCTGATTCACGATTTCCCCACGAGTCCCAACAGATTCAATCTATCGGACTCGAACAAACGGTCACTTCTCGAAGTAGGCCAAGTAGGCAGAAAAAAGGCGACTCTCACCCGAGAAAAGATCCGAGAATGCTTCGTCAGGCATGTGATACAGCACGTCATTAATATCCGCAGCGTCAAGCAGATTCTCAGCATCGGGTATATCAGGAAGCAGCAAGGAAGGGTCAGCAATGAAAGGAGGCTCCAGCGGCTCGGCTTCAAACGGACACTCGACAGCAGTCGTAGTTTCAGAAACAGAACCAGGCAGCACCGGGTTCGCGATGGCACGTTTCTTGCGACGTCGAAACAGTGGCCCGTTCCTGGAACGCTTCTTGGTCTTGGACATCGGCGACGAGTTCTCGGAAGAGGCGCTTACAGCGAAGAGATGGTGTTCGCAAATCGGCAGATCGTTCTTCGTGAGCACAGCCGGGTTATCACAACGTTGTTCCTCCTTTGTTGTCTCACATCGCTGAATCAAAAGGCATAGTCATCAGCATTCAGAAAGTGTAATGCAGAAAACGTTTCCGATATCACGAACAGTTCAGAAAGATTCAAAGATTCAGACGGCTGACAAGCATCCAAAAATGCTGTCGTTGATAAAATTGTTTTCGAAATTTCGCATCAGAATCAAGTATCTGAACTTCGAAAACTGTAAAAAAAAAAATGCATACCGGCATATGACGCACATCCCCCTTTTTCCTCTCGATTTTCAGAAAAAAGGTGCATGTTGTGCTTCAGTAAATACAGTATTTCAGTAAATACTTAAAATGAAAAAATTTTCAGAATGTAAAATGCTGGAATCATTCTTTCAGGAAAAAGCGGAAGAACTCCTCTGAGAATGCGGTAGATCACAAACACAGCTTAAACGGATCACCGCGATGAGTCACGTTATACGAAAGATAAGCACGAACGATGCGGGTTCGAATCGCGTTTTACGTTACGTAATCTGAATGACGGAATCATACGCGTTCCGAGTTCGGTTCACGGAGACTTCGGGCGGTTCCGGATTAGTCCGAAGTTCAAATCAATCTTAGTGATTCGTCAGAAGGTAAAGGAAAAATTTAAAGGCGTCCGGCTTGACATTGAGTTGGGCGATCTCTTCAGATAGCTACATACTAAGAATTTTTTCACAAACCGAAAACAGGAGATATCACGGTACATACACAGGGAAAAAATGACCACTCAATTGATAATGCATGTTATTCGAAGATCTCCTTATTCATCGAACTTTTCACGGGGATCACAAAGAAAAATATTGGTCAATCACAATACTAAGACACAATCGCATCCAGAATGTCCAAAAAAAATCAAAGAAATCATAAATCTAGAGTACCCTATGGATGGAGGACGATGCATGATTCTCTTCGATACGAGATACCATGCTGACGGCAAAATATACAGACAGAAAATTCTGCAATGACGAGGTAAACGACGTCATTTAAATCGATCGAATTTTGAAACAATCATTTTTTCAACGATCTAAAACTGTTTCATAAATTTGCATAAGGAGTGCATCACATATAAATCTCAGTTTTCGGTCAACTTAAATTATTGAATATTCATCCTAAAGACCTGCAGCAAGTTAAAGAGTTTTCACGCATTCAAATAGATAACAACCACAGGCGTCAAAGTTCAATCAGCATAGCGGAGAACGGAGGGCAACGATCAGCACTAACAATTCTTCTGAAATTCGCATGGTACTGTACAACGATATTTTACCTGGAAGAGGTATTGATCTTTGCAGTGCCAAATATGTAAACGGCAGTATCTTGTCAGAGGCAGAGACGTTGCTCCACATTCCCGCGGAGTGCATTCTTCTTCATTCTTTAACATGAAGCAGCAACGTCTTGGAGCTACGGAGAGTCTCTTGGATCTGAAAATGACAAAATACGGTCAAGAAGAATGAAGGAGAAAAAATATATCGTCTCCTCACAAAGCTTTCATCGTTGGTGGTTTACTAGCAGCATCGAAATCTGCCAAAACATACTCCATTAATCCGGAGTGCTTCCTTGAACATGAGATCAACAACGAAGCCTCCCGAAATTTCCGTTCTCCATCACGCATGACGGAAACCTGCAAGGATTCTTTCAGCTGCTTGTTCCGCCTTTTCAAACTCTTCTTCATTTCACTAAGTTGCCTCCGACGAATATCTACCGGCGATGAGCAGCCAATTTGTTTGATGCTCGAAGAATCCGAAAAGAACCAGTGTTTTTGAAAGCTGAAATCGTCGTCGTCGGAATCCTCGCTATCGGAAGGAACTAAACCGAGAGGAAACAAGCTTTTGCTCTCCATTCGCATAGCGATTTGGAGATCTCTGAGCTGCTTGAGATCATCCGGTACGTTTTCTACAATCACGGGTTTCACTCGCGCCGGCACCTTTGGGGCAACATTAACCCAATTCACAGTTCTGGTCTCATAACGCTTCGGATTTGAACTGAGCGGCTTCTTCTTCTTTCGCCTCTTCCGATGTTTATAGCTTCGCACATCACATTCCTTCAGCACAGGAGGCTCTTTCTCAGACGGCGGTTCTTTCTTGTCCTTTTCTTTTCCCTGAACTACTACGGACGTCTTTTCCGTAGGCAGCTCAGACGCTACTACAAGGTTATCCTTGCGTTCTGCATGCCACGTTATCAAAGATGACGCATTCACAGTTTCAGAGGGTGATGCAACTTCACCTCGGAGTACTTCAAACGATGGAAGACGGATCGAATCATTAGAAGTTGACTTCGGTGAAACGGATGGATTGTGGAGAACGTTGACTCCAGGGCTGAATAAGGTTGCACTGGTAGTATCAGTCTTCGGCGGAACACGAGCTTCTTCCGAAGTTTTCCGAACAGATGGCATTGGAACCGGCGAAATCTGCGCATTTTTCCAGGAATCTTCGCAAGACGAAACGCGATGTTGGGTTGACGCATTTATCGCAGATTGATTTGACGCAGCAGGAAATCTGAAGCGGGATACACAGAACTGCGGTGGTGGTGGCACTCTAATTTGTTGCTTCAATGGAGGGGGAGACAGATAACCGCCATTCACATAAACGGTACCGTTAACGTAGCTAAGGTTCTTCGTCTTCGCAGTTGAACAAGCAGTGCCCGACGATGGATGCAGCAGGTTTCGGCTGAAGACGCCTTTGGGACCGACGAAACCATTCAACGGAAATGACGATTCCGATTTCGCCAGTCTAGCGAAGTACGATGGAGGTCGAACATCTTCGGCACGTTCTCTTTGAGGTGCTGTCGGACGCGATGACTTCGAGTAACTGACTGGGCGAACGACAGAGCTGGGGAGCCGAATAGTGGCGCCAACCGGGTGTGGCGCCACGAGCACATAGCTGCCGGAACCATCTGTACGCCGCGGTTTCCGAAGGAGTTTGTTGGTGAGCCTCGACTTCGGCGGTTCTTCAACGAAGTCGTACGGGTCTGTTCCGCAGCCAACAGACGCGGTCGAGGTCGAGGCTACCGCGCGGCAGTCGCCGTTCACGCTCCCCTTGCTCAAGTCAGCCATGGTGGCATCAGGCTTTTACACGAGACCGAGTATCTCATTTCCGGTTGCTCGTCGAAACTCGGCGGAAACTTTTCTGGCGTCAAGTCTTTACCCAGATTTTCTGGATAAACGCTCATCTATGAGAAAATTAACAATACTGCTGATTTTCAGAAGCGAAAATCACCTAGGTGAAGTTCCACGGCGCACCCTGTTGCCACGAAAACCATCACCGAACGGCATGCTACGATTAAAATTACAGTAATTTATCTTAGCTAACGAGGGGGGTGATTCATAGACAGCTCAGGAGTTCGATAAAAATGTCACATCGTTCAGAAAATTATCTGAATATTTACAATACGGTGAGCGAGAATTAATCAGGTAGTCGATACCCGATAGTAGAATTTTGTCTTTCTGAAGATTCATTCGACGCACAAGGGTTCCTATAAATTACTGATTTCTGACGCGAGATGACAACTTCGAACATGCATTACACAACGCGACGCACAAATCACGCATGTATGGAAAGTTGTCACGTCACGATGATAAGACTTCCACGTGAGTCCAGTCACGTGATCAAAGAAGCCTTGATAATATTTCATAAAAAAATATCGAGGTAACATTCGAAATCTCGAACTAAGTAGCCGAACTAGCATTCCGAAGAATGTCTCCTTCCCGCGCATCTGAACCAGGCGCTTACACATTCATACGCAAGACTCCAGTTTCTCCTCAAACTAATGATGTACTCCGTTTCAGTCCGTGACTGACCAACGCTCATCTCGATTTTCAGAATAACTTTTCTGCAGCCGGAAATCTGGATTTCTCACGCTACTCAACTTTACAGAGTTAATTAGCGGCGGGAGGTCACACCATCCGCCAGTCGCGGCTCAATGTAAAATTCCATTGGGTTTTCGATAGTCTCATGTGCAAAGAGCTTTACCGGTTCAACAGCATAGTGAAATGAGCGACAAATACCTTACTAGTACAATGAGACCCCAATACAGGGACACCACCACATTTTGAAAGTTGGAATTAGAAACACTTGGGTAAAAAAAAAGCCACCCTCAACATCCAAACAATGACCTGAAATACAGAAACTTTTTCCAGATTTTGGCATGAATTAATTTACTTCTAATTTGTGTACTTTTCGAAGAAAGTGAGCTAATTCTATTCAAAAAATGCTAAAGATATATTTCATGATAAAATTACCCCAATTCATAATATAGAACACTGGCTAATTTTGAACTTTTTATACAGTTTTTCCGTCATGTGTGCTCAGTATTGCAAGACTTGTTCATTGCTTCACAAGCTCTTTCTGATGCCTGAAGATCAGATTCTATTTGGTTTTCTACTATGAATTCATTTCTGGATCTTAAAGTTGAGAACAAGTTATTTTATCTTAGTTTAGAAAGACTCAACTTTTCATCAAGACTACAAGGCATGACCCAAATTTGAAAGAGTCCCATTGAAGTCAATGTGAAAACCAGGTCCAACCTTTAGACATTCTAACTTAGGGATTATAGGTCCAAGCACCAATACATCTGCATCATTTATAACCTAGGTACAATCCAAACATTTCCTTCAGTATCAAAGAAATACTGTATAAGGGAAGCAACTCTCCCTTCAGAAATTTTTGAAAAACAAAGGAGGGTAATCTAACTTTGCTTTTCTGGAGAAGTCTCCTGGCAGGTAGGGTATAGGATAAGGGCAGTTTCTATTTTTCTCCATGCATTCATCTAACAAAATAAATCAATCCCACCTTCAGACAGACCAATACAGTATACAAATATCACGGAAGTCGGCAATGATAGATCGCTGAACGGCATTTAAAATTGGAATAAGCAAGGTTTTTCCCAGCGTCCCATAAACAGAAATGAACATGGTTATTGATTGTTAAGGTAATTGATCAAAGACCTCGCAGGATCTCTGCTATTACGATCTGTCTTTTCATTTTCACCTTTCACGTCTCTCGATGTTAAAATAGGATGGATGAAACGCTTTTACCACATGGAGCAAAAAAGTTGTTGGAAAACAATGCAAGCATTGAAAACTACATTTCCAAATGTGAATGCATCATTTATGTACTTCGACCGAATCACATCGCCATCAACGTTTCTGATTGAAATTGAAAAGTTTAATCGCAGTGACAGAACTTTCCTTTATTGAGAGTCTCTATATCACATGCATCACGCGAAACACGGTTTCAACATAACTTACATAAACAGAAAAGTAATTCTGTCAGCTATGCGAGAAAAAAATTGATGAATCCACAGATTTGTTCCACTCTCTTTCACGCCCATAAGCTCCGCAACATTGTTTTGACAAATTAGATTAGATTTCCGATTTTCAAATCCCATGCCAAGATTACACATGGAGACCGATGTTATCTCACTAAAAATACATGTCATTTAGACACGTCGAACAGACGCAACAACCCGTTAATAACAAACCTTCGATGCCACCACCTTTTTCACAATGGATCAAACAATAGTTTCTATCTTTCTCTCTCCTCTCTTAATTCGGAAGCTCAGCAGCCGGAAATACTCCTTTTTCCGTAATTATGCCTCCAGTTATCAGAGCCGCCGGGGTGACGTCGAACGCAGGATTCCACACGCCAATACCTGAAGAGTGAAAAAACAATAAAAATTGCAATACACCAAAACATTTACTGTACCTGGTGCAGCAATCCGTTGACCAAAAATGCACGTCAGTTCGTCGGCCGGCCGATCTTCGATTTTGATTCCACTTCCATACGGCAAGGAGTAGTCAACAGAGGTTGTCGGCGCGGCAATGAAGAAGGGAATGTTGTGGTACTTCGCGAGTACAGCAAGCTAGCATGACAGGACGCATTTCAATTACAGGGGTCAACGATTCGCTGGGATCAGAACTACAATCCATGAAATGAACACCAAACACTTACACTTTCAAGGACGAAGTTTACGCTTCAAACCCAGACTGATAAAATGCCGTTATCATCTTTATTGTAAGCAATAAAGATTACTCTAGAGCAGGTAAAAAAAAGCCCGTCGTTCAAAATCGAGCGTCGTTTGATTCCAGATTGCTCGAGTTGAATATTTCAAAGTTTTATTTTCGTCATTTAGGTTAACGATTTCGGGTCCACGCAGGCCAGAAAGCTGTAAAAAACTCGGAGCAACAGCTTAGTCAGATCTACAATGACCACTCAAAGAAGAATTTTTATGCATGCCACAGACAAGAGTTAACTCTTGATTTCGTGACATTATTCGTCCTGGCACAATTTGTGGCACTAAATCGATCAAGGCTATTGGATGGGAGGAAGGTTTAGTTGAGGGGTTCAGCTGTAGGCAAGATATGCTTGTTTACATAATTTTTAGGCCACTGCATCTGTTTTAAAAGAGATAGCCATGAACATGATTTGATGAAGCTCAAATGTACTGATCCCTAAGTTGGAATGTCCAAAGGTTGGACCCGGTTTTCACATTGACTTCAATGGGACTCTTTCTAGTTGGTTTATGTCTTGATGAAAAGTTAAGAGAGTCTTTCAAAAATAAAATGAAATAATTCGTTCTCAACTTAATGATACAGAAAAAAATTTAAAGTAGGAAACCACGCATAATCTGATCTTCAGGCATCAGAAGAAACCTAAGAAGCAATAAACAAGAACAAGTCTTGTAATACTGAGCAAACATTATGGAGAAAAACTCTAGAAAAAAGCACAAAATTACCCCGTGTTATTTATCATGAATTATGGTAATATTAAAATGAAATTTATTTTATCATTTGTGAATATAAATAGCTCAATTTCTTTGAAAAGTACACAAAATAGAAGAAAATTAATTCATGCAAAACTCATGGAAAAAGTTTCTGTACTTCAAGGTCATAAATAAAATGAAATTAAAAAAATTCAATCGGAATATTTTTACGCATGTTGTGTCTGATAAAAAAGACTTTGTCAAAGCTGAATATCTCGTGCCATTATGCATCAATCACCAATGTTTCCAGCAAAGCTCACATTTCATTTATGAAATTTCCAGGAAAGGAAGGTGTCATGCAAAAACAAAAATGAAGTGAAAAATAAGTTTTCACAATTTAAATTCAAAGATAGAATGTTCAAAGTTACTGTATCTTGAGTTTTTGTGCGAGCATGGGCATGAAATTCTTGGTACCACTGTAAGCCAAAAATATATGGAAAAACACTATTTCTTCGATTTTGGCGCATGTTTCATCCAAGACAAGGATATTTTTGTGGCACTAAATCAGGGCTTTCCTCAAGAAGACAATGGAGGGAGATTTGTTCCAGGGAAATTTGTGACACTAAGCAAGGTAGGCATTAAAATGGTGGCACTAAATCAAGGGTATTTCACAAACCAGACGATAAAATACTGCAGTAAAGAAGAATCAGAAGCCGAATTATTTTTACGGCCGATTCAATTTAAAACATGATTCCTGCTACAATAGAAAAACCATGTACGGG
This sequence comes from Notodromas monacha, assembly GCA_905338405.1. NCBI lineage: Eukaryota > Metazoa > Arthropoda > Ostracoda > Podocopida > Cyprididae > Notodromas > Notodromas monacha. The sequence goes on along the minus strand of CAJPEX010000124.1, from coordinate 65,163 downwards.
CCTTGAAGCAAGCTGACAATATAAATAACAGCATATTTTTTGTTGAATAACCTTCATCCATGCAACACGTCGAAAACCAACCCATGACGACAAAAAAACCTTCAATAAATTTGAACTCGGAGGCGATGTGAATTACCTTTCGAATATTCGGATTTTCATCAAATGCTTGAAACTTGATATGTCCACAGTTGAAAGTATTTAACGACGATTCATCAAAGAAATACTGCAGTTTGATGACGTGCAAATACATTTTGACGCGAAAGATTTCTCGTACCTTTCACGTCCGACATGCTCACTTTTTTTTTTTAAAGTTCCGAACCGGATAAGGATTTACGTAGAAAAATTAAATAAATGAGAACATAATCCTTGCACCGATCAGATATCTTCACTTGCCTGATAAGTGCCAATTTTGTTCGCGGTGTCTCCGTTTCTCGCAACGCGATCAGCACCAGTCACGACGAAGTCAACCTTCCCGCTTTTCATCAATGCTCCGGCCATAGAGTCACAAATCAGAGTCGCTGGCAACTCGTCGTGCACCAATTCGTAGGCTGTCAGCCTCGCCCCTTGATTGTATGGTCGCGTTTCGGTGCAATAAGCATGTTCTGAGACATTAAAAAAAAACACACAAACCAAGAAAAAAAGGGCAAATCAACATTATAATAGCGGAGAATAATAATCACGAAATGCGCCTCGCATTTTACCGAGCATCTTCATCTCGTGCAATCGACGAATTACGCCAAGAGCAGTTCCGTAACCGCAGGTAGCAAGCGAACCAGTATTGCAATGAGTCAAGACTCGCAAAGGCTTCACGTCTTCCTTCATCGAAACCATGAACTCCGCTCCGTGTCGACCGATGTTCATGTTATCATCAACATCGTTCTTCATCATTTTGATGATACATTCGACGATTCTTCGAGAAAATTTGAATTAATAAAGTATTTCGGACAAATACACTTAAATTTCTAAGCACAGTACGGTACCACGTTCCGACGCGGTTTCATCGAATGTAACGCAAACGAGAGAATACCTCACTTTTTCGACATTTGCTCAACATCATGCGCGTTATCTGCTGTCAATTTGTCAGCAAGCTCACTCAAATCCTGAGCAGCATTCTTGAGGTTCACCGCAGTTGGACGCGAGGAGACGATGTATGCGAATTTCTCAAGCAGCCAATCTCGAAGAGCTTCTTTCGCCTCGAAACACGCCACACGACGCTCAAGAAGAGAAGCAACCGCTAAACAGCCAATGATAGCAATCGCAGGAGCTCCACGAACCTAGATAAAAATCGGATAAATTCATGGGACTAAGTCATTCAATTAAGCAGGCTAGACGGGAAGAAACATTTTTCAGATACAGCAGTTTTAAACCGCATTCATGAAATTTGATTTCCCAGGATATCTTTGAGCATAGAAAATATAGAAGACCACGTCAAAAATACATTTCAAGATGTGCACTTGTACAACGCAAAACAGGAAACCCCGCATGATTCCTCCAAATACAGTACAGTATTATTCAAACAGTTTTTTCTAAAAGTGCACATCATTTTTGATAAAAATGAGAATGCATGTAGTTTATGCTTGCATTACTATTTTGCAGATAACCGAACTGTTCAAAATCGTGACCAAATTTCAAACGATTGAAACATCTGCTCGGGAACAGTACTTCAGATGACACTCATGCTCCAAAATTTTAATGCTGGTAGACTATCTATAAACGAATTTCTCCGTATTACAAATTTTTGGGGTCCCATGCGATTTTCCTTAGGTTTCATAGGGGTTCTTTACAAAGAAAATTTTCCTGGTCCCTTGAATATCGTTGCTGAGATTTAAAAGGTGTTATCCAAAAACTATTTTACGGAAGTTGGTGATCAACGATGATCAGGTGTTGAGAGCTACTTCCTAATAATCAATGAAAAAGGGGATCGGAGATTTAATTTGTTTTCCGCGACTTTCAAAGGAAATGCAAAAGTTACTCCGTGAGAGTATTTCAAATGATTATTTATCTTCACACAGTCAATACAATAGTTTCTACCAAGAGCGAAGCAGCGTAGATTCGGTGTTTGGACAAGGTCTGGTGCGGTAAACTTAACGCAACAGAAAATGCACCTGTATATATAGCTTTGGCCGGCCGAGGTCAAAAAACGCGCATAGAAACTGATTCGGATCGGGGACGTCATGCTTTGTTTATTTAAAGGAAGGAAGCGTGAGCACGGTCGGGAAAGTATTCCGTCAACAACGGGATTGTGAAATATAATTGCTAGAGCACCAGGCGCAGCCAAGCAGGTTTGTAACGGGGTCCCCGTGCGACAAAAGCCCGGGACACAAAAGCCCCGCGCGACAATAGCCCTGACACGAAATCCCCGCCATACCCGCGCACAGCTGTAACAAAAGCCCCGCCCGAAATTTTTTTCAGGACTTGTAGTGTTTGGTAGTTGCCGCTGGTTAAACTTCATTACTTTGCTACTGATTGAGGGAAGTACACGAGCTCTTGAAGAAAAACAATGATTTAAAAAAATGAAACAAAACAAATAACAAAAAAGATTAAAATAAAATTCAAAAAAAAAGAAAAAACGGGAAAAAGTTTTTATTTACAAAAAATTAAGAGTCTTTGAAATATTTTCCAAAAAATCCGAACATTCAATAAGTCGGCTTTGATAATCTTTGCACAATTGACGCAGTTTTTTCTGGCGATCTCTCTCAAAAGTCGACACTTGCTTATGTGGAATGGCACCATCTTCGTCAAATTTCTTCAGAGTTCTAGCAACTGATGCAGCGTCTTGTTTCAGGCAGCGAATTAGTAACCAAATGGTGGGATTTTTCTTTCCAACCAGGCCATTGAAATAGCGATTCCAAGCTTCACTGAAATTGTTAGTCGCGCCAAGATCATTGAGCACAGCCTGATGGATGTTCCACTTCTGTGGCGAAAATGTTGGGGTTTGTCTGGTGAAAACAACTGGGGCAATTTTTTTGGGCACTTGACTTGATGGTCCCAAAAATGGAAAAATCCCACCATTTGGTTACTAATTCGCTGACTTTTGAGAGAGATTGCCAGAAAAAACTGCGTCAAATGTGCAAAGATTATCAAAGCCAACTTATTGAATGCTTGGATTTCTTGGAAAATATTTCAAAGACTCTTAATTTTTTGTAAATAAAAACTTTTTCCCGTTTTTTTCTTTTTTTTAAATTTTTTTTGTAATCTTTTGCTATTTGTTTTGTTTCATTTTTTTTAAATCATTGTTTTTCTTCAAGAGCTCGTGTACTTCCCTCTATCAGTAGCAAAGTAATGAAGTTGCTACTACCAGCGGCGACTACCAAACTGACTACCAAGACTACCAGTCCTGAAAAAAAAGTTCGGGGCTTTCGTTACAGCTGTGCGCGGGCATGGCGGGGATTTCGTGTCCCGGGCTTTCGTTGCGCGGGGACCCCGTTACAAACCCGCGGGGACGAGGGTGCACAATCATTCCGTTTTTACGTTGTAAGGATAGTAAATTGACATTGATTTCTATCCTTGAAAAGTCTTATTTTTTGCTGGATTGATGGAAAATTCAAATGTTCTGACAAATTGTCAAATCATCAACACTGAAATTTTTATGGGTAAATTGAGCAGCTTAGAAAAGAAATGGTTGAATATTCTTGTGAGCTTAAGATAAGCAAAGAATATTTTTCACGAATCCTAGAGGTAATTTAGAAAAATGGAATGCAATTTTGGGATGCCACAACAAATGAAAGGGTTTGGTGAGAAATATAGGGGGGAGTAAAACCATAGTTTTGTTTCACAGGCTCATCCAAGACAATAGAATAGGCCGGGTTCGTGTATGTGCATGTGGAAAGTGTTGGAGGGATCCATCATGAAAAGCTGTCATTTTTTTTTATAATTGATGGCAGCATGGTTACTGTTGATGCTAAGAGTATAAACTTATTGGGTAAATTGTTGACGATGCTTATACCGGTCTGTTCACTGCTTTATACCAGCATTGATCACAAGATTAGGCTGTTGAAAATGACTTGCAGCTCACGATTGTCTTGTGATCAATGCTGGTATAAGAATCATCAACAATTTGGATAGAAATGCCAAATGTCGAGATCTGGCTAGGGTCAGCATAAGCAATATCGGTTGCACTTGCGGCAAACAGAAAGGAGAGACGCCAGAATTGAACTTCGCCGTAACTTTGGAAGGGGCAGATATTCTTAAAATCCTCCAGTATTTTCACCCGGTATAGTTGAGAAGAAAAATAGATAAATCACCATATGAAACCACGAGAAAATTTCATCATACAGTATCTGACGAAGATCTTCCTTCGTGCTGTGCAACTTTCGCATTCATGGCACAATTAAAACTTCATTCAATTAAGTGAAAAGTGATTAAAGTTCGGCTTTTGAAATACTGTACAGAAATTTACTCGTTTACGATCCAATGCTGCGAAGGATTTGAAGATTTCCGCCTCAAATTACATCGAAAAGTTCCTGGCTGAACCATTGAAATCATCATGGCGAGAATTTCAGCAGAAAAGGCAAGGAAAATATGGATCAAATAGAGCATAAAAATACATCAAGTAGGAAGTAAGATACGGATCAAGTTCAACATTCTAGTACAGCCCTGGGGGGACTTTTTCTTGCGGGTCCCGGTACCCCTTTTCGTTGGGGACTTACCCACTTGTACTCACAAATGAAACGGTGCTAATCCTGGTTCGATTATTTGTTCATTGGCAGTGATTTCCCAGACATTGAGAAAAGATAATTACTTCACGAGGACCACTTTTCTCTTCTAAATTTTCTCAGAAAATCAAATTTTCTTGTGAAAATACACGAACCTGTAAAACACTACGCTGATGATAAACCTTCTGGCTCGTATCGGGTACCATCCCAGAAAGTGGGCCAGGATGAACTGAAACTTTTCCTCAATGTTCAAATAATTCCCTGCAGGGAAAGCCCAGCAGAAACATAACAAAAACTGGGGGCCAACATTCCCTGGCGGATTAACCCTTACTAAGCTGTTTTGTCCCTGCGACGTTTACGGCGTCACCATTCATGAATCTATTCGGATTTTCTTAAGCTACGGGCGAAATTTTGTTTGAAGCACCTTTCTCACAAACCCTAAGAAAATGCACCTCCCAGTAACTGTTTCAAACTGATCCTTCACGAGATAATCCCATCATCCAAACTTTCTCTTGGATTGTCAGTTACTTGCCAGGTAACAAAGGCTAATCTGTCACCTCACGGCGCCGATATACAGTATACCCAGAACAGAAGAAATTTGGGAGCTATCCTAGTTGGGGGGACCCAAGCACAAAACTACGTCTATATAGATGTCGCTAAGAACGGCACACTGAACGTTCTTGGTGGACACACTCCAATCGTTCAACAACCCTGTTCTGTTGATCCTGTGGTACGCTATTGTCAGCCTTACCATCAGTCCGTTTTATTCTCAATTCAAATTCATTACTGACTCTAAATGAATTTCAATGTGAATTGACACTTGCACTGTTTCATTGGTTCTGCTGAGACTGAATTTGGGGGGCGGTTAGGTAAAGTTAGGTTAGGTCAGGTTATGTTAGTTAAAATATGTATTAATGTTAATTTAAATAATTTGTAATGAACATATAAAATCCATAGTTGAAATATTTTTAACTAACATATCCTGACCTAACCTAACTTTACCTAACTGCCCCCCAAAGTCAGTTTTTGCAGAAAACTCGAGTCAGGTTGTGTTACCTAAAATATTTTCAATGAATACATTTTAAAATGTATGGCTGAAATATTTTTTGCTGACATAACCTGNGTCAGTTTTTGCAGAAAACTCGAGTCAGGTTGTGTTACCTAAAATATTTTCAATGAATACATTTTAAAATGTATGGCTGAAATATTTTTTGCTGACATAACCTGACCTAACCTAACTTTACCTAACTGCCTCCCAAATTCAGTCTCAGCAGAATCAGAAATAACAGTGCCAGTGTCAATTCACATCTTAATTCAAATGCACAGTTGGATTTGTTCCTGCATAGAGAATAAAATCAGACCTGTGGTAAGGCTGACCATAGCGTACCTCACCGGCAGCACAGCAGAGCTGTTGGAGAATTGGAGTGTACAAGGGCTAGGCGCGCGTGAAAGGGAGTAAGCACTGTTTATTGTAGATGGAGCTATAGACGTAGTTTTGCGCTTGGGTCCCCCCAACTAGGATAGCTCCGAAATTTCAATTGAGTGAAAAACTAACATCTTTCTTTTCGGTTTCCTGAAAATCCTGCTCGAACTAACTTAGATGCTTAACAATGTGCTGCAGTGCAGTTTTCGCATGCGTTCAGTGCCATCATCATCACAAACCATTTGCGTTGTCGACCACGACTGAATAACACCATTTCCTGTCGGAAGTGCGAAAGAAAGACCAAAGACAAAACTTACACGCAGTCGAAGATGAAAATCGAGCTGCGAAAATTCACACGGCGTACAAATCAAGCAGCGGAATAGATATTCACTGTTTCCCGTTCTGATCCGCTGTCGTCAAGCTTCGCAATCGTCGACGCGCAGAACTTCCGAAGACGTTGAATCACAGCTCAGTAGTAAGAAATCTAAGCTCGTAAGACATTAGAAGGCGTAAATTGTCATAACTTCATAACTTTCAGAATTTTGCACAATCACAAAATTTGAAACACTGGATGATGGGTCCTACTTGGCTCGAAAAAATTCAGGTTTTAGGGAGAGATGAAAACGGGTTTATGATTAGCTTCTCAACGGACTGGTTGTCGGCTATTGTACTCGGTTATTCTCACTTGCCACTCCTTATATTCGCACAGTTCATCAGGACGGCCAACGAATGGGATTCTCTGAGTGATTCCGTCAGTCGAACGCTTATTCTTTGCCCCCTCTATAATTAAGTACTGGATTTCACTGATATTTGCAGAACATCTTTAACGCTTAGTCTTGTCGTTCGACTCCCAGAGCTTGTACCGAAGATTCGAGCTTTTCCCAAAAGCTCTGCATATTGAAGATGACTTTACAAGACAGTCGTTGCCGACTTGCCGGACGTCTTTGAAAGATGTTTTATACTGCAGCATTTGGAATAATGACGGCGATCACTGCCTGGAGAAAAACAACTACGTGTGGGAGTCAAAATGAAATTCAGCTTTTCGACCATCATTCAGATCACTCAAATCGAAGAGATTTATCGCGAAGCACCTCGTTTCCATCAATCAGCGGGATTATGAGTGCCTCGCACGCAAAGCCGTCTCTCTAAAATTCGGTTCTTAATCGCTGAAAATGCGTCAATTCTTATATTCCGCAGACTTTTCAACGCGTGTACAATTTGGCGACGTGCTGAACAATGCCGTTCAATGATGTACAACAAACTTTGATCAAAACAATAAAAGGGACTTGGAGAGCATTATGATAACTGGTTGCCTGCTGCTCCCCAGAAACCTATATTCAAGCACACGATCCTAAATTATTCACAGACATCCGTCTCATGTTCACTGAAGACGACCACCAGCTGCACAATGCCGAATGTATCGCGCTAATGCACCACGCCGAACGTTCGAGAAGATTCAAGGACATGATCGAAAATATGAAATTACAGTACCATAGAGCATCTTACTCACTTCAAATACAGTGGTGAGATCCCAAGAATACCAATAGAAGGGCAGTCACACCTCATTCACTCGCTCAAGTCGAGGAGCACCGTATTTTACTGTCACTCCTGGCCTCACAACCGTAACCCCGTAAGCGCACAGAATGGCCGACCGCGGCATCTCCCGCGGTAGCTACGCCCACGCTCCCTGGTTGGCGGTCAATTTATTTCATTCAATACGCCAGTCCAGTGACCCTTCCACCATACGGAACCATGCGTGATTCATGCGCCCCTTAAAGTTGTTGCTAATATAATGTGCAGGCTTTCTTGTCCATCAAATTCCTTGGTGGAAATAAGATCCCTTACCCTCCTCAGAAACATGGCCTGCTCCCTTCATAACAAATTTCAGGAGACCAAAAAAAATCCTTGTGGAGAGTCCTAGACAGAACCCAAGGATGTGTTGAGGGAAGAAAATTGTTGTCATTGAGATTGGGTCCAGCAAGTCTACTTGCATTGAGAATCCAGTAGTATAATCCCCACCAGTTTTTAAGGAAACGACAGTCACTGATTGCTTCCTTGAATTCTGTATGTTACACATGACTGAGATTCACTTTGAAAATATTGTAGGTGATTTTTCCAGCATGCTGAGCAGATGCTTTTCTGAATTGAAACAATTTTAGTGTAGGGATAACTTCAGACAATTGTCCAAAATAAAAAGCTTTTTTCCATTGTCCACCATTTCATTGAAAAAATATGAGAATAATTTTTGCATGCAGCAAATTGAGTCAGTTTCCTTATGCAATATAAAAAACAGGTGAGAAATAGTTAAGGAAAAAGATAAAATCCCAATTTAAATGCAAACAATTTTCAAATTTCTTGTGGCTTTTCCAATTCATTTTCCATTCTGGCATGAATTTTCTAAATTTGCATTTTGAGGAAAAATAAGTGAAATTTATTCCTAAATGATACTTCACAATATTCCTGTGATTTCCAAATACTTTTCAACGGCAGATCATTATAAGAAATAAAACATTCAGATGATTTTATTTTAACAGCTCCCCCTTATTCGTTTGCCACTTCAAAAATTCGCTGAAATTAAGAATTGTGATCAAATCCCAGTATAGATTGTTTATTTTACAAAAATTCTTTCTAAAATATGTCAATCATAATGAAAATAGCAAATTGCTTCAACTACAGTACTGCTGTTTCTCAGGATCAAAACATTTTCCTCAATTTTCAGTAAAATGGCTTGAAAAATAGTCACCAGAATTAACTGAAATTTGCCTTGCTGTTGGAATAGCTTTCAGTTCCAATTACTCAGCAAACTTTGCTGACATCAGGCCAGAGGATGAAACAAAATCTCAAATTTCTGGAAGAAGCCCGAAAATATTTCTCTGCTGCTCTCATCATATCGCAGTGTTGAGTGGCATGGAATAATGTATGACGGTATGCTGTGGTTGGCACTTCGAAGAAAAATGAAAACCCAGGTTTTATCTTACAGAATTTATCTGCACATCTCAGAACAAAAAATTCGCACACAACTAGGATAGACGCGCAAGATGCATAGCTGAACAAATTGTTCCCCTGTTCATAGTAAGAAGGAACCATTGTCAGTTCTGCAGGCATAAAAAAAGAAGAAAAAATTTCCTGACCTCAATCCAGGCGTACACGTCCTTTTTCAAGAAGTATTGTCCATTGCTACTCATGAGTTAAAAGGATTCCACAGTTTCGAACAGTAAAAATGAAGCTTTTGGAACCTGAGAAAAAACTTCGTAACGAGCAAAAGTTCATTGTAACGAAATGAAAATTCACGAGGACCAGAAGATGAAGAACAAAAATGCATTGCAAGCAATAAGTTGTCGTAACGATATTCTACTGAACAATATTATGTACAACCATTAAAACCTTTCAAAATCTTTGACCACAGTCCAAAAAAATTAAATCAAGGACACTAAAGAAGAGAAACTCACATTTCCCAATTGACACGACACATATTTTACAATATTTACAGCATTCTCACCCACAAAAAAAAACACACACACACACATTTCGACAGCATGAATCATATGAATGTTCTCAATGTTCAATTGACACTTCAGCGTTAAAAAACCTTCACTCACACCCATCCGAAAGAAGTTCCCTCATCGTACACGCGAAGGTTCAAAATACTGTACGTTATTGTATCCGAAAATGGATATACTGTAGATGAATATCTTTTCCCGAACAAAAAACCATTCCAAATTATTGAACTAGTAGAATTGGCAATAATAATATGCACATCCAGCATTCACTGTAGTTTCTCCAAAACGAGAGCTGATGAGCATCTTTGATGGTTTTGAAAACGATTACGAGTTTTCTCACCTCGTAGATTATTATTTTTTTCAAGCACCTAAATTATGATTAAAATATGCGCTTTATAACAAATAAAAAAGTATCCAGCTTCTTCTGAGGGCCAAGAATTGCGGACTACTGTCCTTCTAGATGAAATCCTCGATTACTGCGTTCGATAAGCTAGAAATACCATAACCTTTGATGAGCTCCTGAATTTGCATCATCATTACCGCTCAGGATACTCGAAAAGATTTTTTATGAACATTTCAACTTCCAGCATCCTGAAAAAATCATCGGAAGAATTTAAAATTTCGCACCCAACCGATTCCCATGCACCCGCATTCTCATCGGCCTACTTGCTTCTTCGTCCTCAGTTGGAAAATAATTCATTCTGTGATCTTGAGAAACTTCCAGATTTGTTCTTGATTATAGAAGGCCCGTCACGATGCTCGTATTCGGGCATTCTTCGTAAATAACATTATCATTCGGAAAAGTTTCAGACGTTCAAGTTTGTTGCTGAAAACGGGAGCTTTTCTAATGCATGAAAGGAACTGCTCTTCCCACAATTAAATTGTGATCACTAGCCTAACACGCTGGGAGATCTTAGAAGCATTCAGGAGCTTTTCCGCATAGGAGGATTTTTTATCAGAACCGGCCCACTGTGATAGGATTCGATAAATCCAGCTATAGAAAATTGGCAGGCTTTTCTTCCATCGTTCCTTTTCCGCTGAAGTTACCAGAGGAAACCTCAATTTCGACAAGGACCCCAGGATGTCACCGTTCGACAGATTTGATTTCACTCTGGGCCAAATGAGCTTGTGAGCGACTTCCATGTTAGTTTTCAGCTTTGTCAAGCGGCTTACCAAGGAGCAAACCTCACGCATGTATTCTTCGGCTTCCTGGTAGCTTCCATCCGGAGGTGGGAGGTTTCCAAAGTCTCGTAAGACCTGCCTTCTATGTCGATCGACGTTCCCGTAATCATTGAACAACATCTGTACGATTTCAAGGTATTCGACGTCAGTATTTTGTCCCTGAATTGCGAGCGCGTTGTCGTAGGCTTGCCCATCTAGATGCATCATGAGCAGGGTGATCCGCTCTTCTGGAGTAAGTTGGTCTTCGGGCGCTTCATGTATACGCCTGAAAGAAGCCCATGTTTCTTCGAAGTATCTGTCAGATTCCCCGGTGAATTTTTCAAAACTGTCCTTTTCCAAATCTTTCATATGCGTACGAACGAACCGCCAGTGCGTTTCAAAAAGAGGAGCTCCTTTTCCGTAATTTTGAATCTCGGTTTCATAAACTTTGCTTTCTTCCAAATCGAACAAGAATTTAAACGACAGTCCAGTAAAACAAGGATTTCTTGAACCTTCCGGAAATGTTACTCCAAGAACAGCTTTCTGGGATGGTCGCAGGTTTGTCCATTCGTGAACGATTTCCTGAGGAGACTGGAACACGATGAGGTTCAGCTCTTTCGTCAGCTTTCCGAGCTGCTCTGTCTCAGTTGGAGTAAAGGCTCCCTTTTTCATGGGAATGAGGTAGCTCAAGGAGTCGACGAAAATCTTGAGAACTTCCCCGAATGTTTTTAATGCCACTTGTTCACTTTCCTTCAGAGCTGCGTCACCTTTAGCGACAGCCATCGCTACAGCTAGAACGTTGGAAACAGCTTCGTTGGACCTTCTTTTCTTCGCAGCTATTTCGACCAAATTTCCAGCGCTGCTGACATTTGCTGCGGTTGACCAAGTTTCTTCAATAGAATGAGCCGGTTGAATACCTTCTTCTGGCTCACCGTCGATCCTCTCAACTTTTACTGAACTCATTCCTGACCCAAGCACCGCTGATTCGCTGGGATCATTGATGATTTCTGCTTCGATTTTTGGATATTTCTGGATTGCCTGCCTTGAAGACCTTCGTGGATCGTTCTTCCTTTTCACTGGAGGCATGCTTATGGACACTTGGAAATCACTGTCACGGATATCACTCAATCGGACGAGAATCTCGACAGTCGGCTATATGAACCAATCTCCTGATGCCTAGAAAACGTGTCAAACGAAGGAACCTCAGGGATTTTCATCGAAAAATGTACCTCCGAACGAAAACTTCGCGATTTATCGATACGAGAATATTTCCGTATTCAGATAACATTTTAAAAAGGACACTGACATGGTCTTCAGCAGTTCATCAAAATTTCGTTCAGCTCAATCGTATCCACGTACAGCGATGTACAGCACACAATACTTCTGCTGCAGCAGCCGAAATAGTCGCCAGCAACAAAATTTGCTGCGTTGACTGTTCATCACGATTTTCAGTGATATACACTTATTCGGTACAAAAATATATCTGCCATTCATTGAACATTTGGTGCTTGTGAACCGAACATTTCTTGGAACGTAATGAACAGCAATTATCCTTCGATAAATGATTTCCCATATACAGTACACGATGAGGCTTTCCGTTCCCTAGAAACCTACAGGTGGCACACAGTACTGTACTCAAAACACTAAGGGAAATTTTCACTGATCAATCACAATTTGTTACTTCCACGCGGGGAAAACTCAGATTATGGTTATTTCTCGTACTAACGATGAAAGATTCATCATCCACGCAGACTTGATTGTTTCGGTGTCGCTCACGTTCAATTTGACAGCGTCCTCAATTGAGATAAATNAGGAACAGAAAATGGCCGACTGCTGCATCTCCCGCGGTGTTTACGCCGAAGCTCCCTGACTGGTGTTCCTCATTCTGATTCATCTAATACGCCAGTTTACCTGGACCCTCAAAAATAGCAGCACCAGAACTGGTGGGCCCTGCGTGATTCATGCAGCATCTAGAAATCTTATGATTCAATCCGCATGGTTTTTCTGCACTTCTCAAATCAGCAAAGGGAAAATTGGTTTGAGCTCAGCAGAACACTACATGTTATATTGGGAAACTATACTTGGAGCATCTTGTCCTCATGATAACCCAACAATCCATTCCTTTCCTGCAAATTTGTTATTTATGAGGGTCACTGACGTCTGTAGGCATGCTCTCCAATTTCCTTAAGAAAGGCAGCAATTTATTATTCATGCAGGATGATCAGCCTTGTTTTCAAAATTTTAGAATCACTTGGATTTAACAATTTCTTTGCGGGATACACAATTCGTAAATTTTTCCGAGAAAAAATTTCCAATTTCATGCTATCATAAATACAGTATGCTGAGAGGAAATTTTTCCGAGTAAAGATTGGGATCAGTTAATTACCACAACGAACAACATATTAGAAAATGTTTTGTAGCAAAATTATAAATTCCTAAAAGTTTTTGTTTGTCGTTTGTCTATTGGGCTGGAAGAAATCATTGTGTGCAATAATTTCTGCGAACAGCATTGATGGAGATGACCAATTCTGGATAGTTCTTGTAAATGGCATGCAAACTGTAGGGAATAAAAAATGCCTGGAATCCCGTTTCTGCCGCTCCTATGCGGATTTACAAGAAAGAATCACTCAGAGTTTAATGATTTGCCTGATGGAAAGAGACTAAAGTATTCGAGACTTCATAACTTGACAGAATTCCCGAACTCTATGATTTTTATGGATGAAAAACTTAAACCCATGAAAATTTTCTTCATATATTCGTCTTAGGATATGTAGTAAATTTGATAGTGTCGGATGCCATGCATAAAAGCACGGAATTACCTTTCTGGGATCATATTAGCACTGTTGCGACTCGCGAGGCATAACATATTCTGTGTTATAGATTCCGCCTTTATGAAGAAAAATGAAAAACGGGGTTTAGAATTGGACAAATATTGTATTTGCATATTGTTAAAAATCATTTATCCACACACAACCAATAAGACAGAAAAATTATTCAGGACAACTATCTACACTGACCATGATACAGAACACATAGCAACTTTTATGAGTATGAACAGATGTATAGCAGGAGTTGCATGACCTCAATCCACAGGAATACACTCTTTGCCAAAAACTGCAGCAATTGCTGCCTTCTGGTACCAGTTAGTTAAGCTTAAGCACATGGCTTCCCCTCTCCATACAACTTCAGTATTACCATAAAAGATATTCAGCCATTATAACCGTTCCAACTTAGACCAAATAAATTTTGATCGTATTCCGAATAAGAAATTAATACAGGCATATAGATTGAGAAACCAGTGGCAAGACATATATACATACAATAGGATACTTCACAGCACTCCCATCAATCAAGACAGTTCGCGAACACTGTTTCGGCATAGAACAGATGCTCTTGGATGGTTAAATGCTGTGTGTTTGTGCGCCAGCAGATCTGAATGGCGGGGATTTTCATGTTTCGTCAGTTATTTCCAGGATAGGCCTTCCTGAACATAATCCAGAAAATACGCTCATAAAATTCTTCAACCCTGTTCTCACGAATTTTTACCACATCACACTGGGATTTCAACTTAGCATCCAGCAGGATGTGATACTCCGACAGACTTGATTTCACTTTGGGCCAAATGCGTTTGTGCGCGACTTCCATGTCAGTTTTAAGATTCGTCAAGCGTATTACCATCGAGAATACCTTATTCATGTATTTTTCCGCCGCTCGGTAGTTTTCATAACTTGACAGAATTCCCGAACTCTATGATTTTTATGGATGAAAAACTTAAACCCATGAAAATTTTCTTCATATATTCGTCTTAGGATATGTAGTAAATTTGATAGTGTCGGATGCCATGCATGAAAGCACGGAATTACCTTTCTGGGATCATATTAGCACTGTTGCGACTCGCGAGTCATAACATATTCTGTGTAATAGATTCCGCCTTTATGAAGAAAAATGAAAAACGGGGTTTAGAATTGGACAAATATTGTATTTGCATAATGTTAAAAATCATTTATCCGCACACAACCAAGACAGAAAAATTAGTTAAGCACATGGCTTCCCGCCTCTCCATACAACTTCAGTATTACCATAAAAGATATTCAGCTATTATAACCGTTCCAACTTAGACCAAATAAATTTTGATCGTATTCCGAATAAGAAATTAATACAGGCATAAAAATTGAGAAACCAGTGGCAAGACATATATACATACAATAGGATACTTCACAGCACTCCCATCAATCAAGGAAGACAGTTCGCGAACACTGTTTTGGCATAGAACAGATGCTCTTGGATGGTTAAATGCTGTGTGTTTGTGCGCCAGCAGATCTGCATGGCGGGGATTTTCATGTTCCGTCAGTTATTTCCAGGATAGGCCTTCCTGATTTTCCTGAACATAATCCAGAAAATACGCTCATAAAATTCTTCAACCCTGTTCTCACGAATTTTTACCACATCACACTGGGATTTCAACTTAGCATCCAGCAGGATGTGATAAAGGCTGTCTGAACTAAAGTGAAACCCGGTTTACGCAAACACGCGCTGAAGGTACAGTCAAAATTCTAAGCAGTTCGCATAATGGTAGCTCTTATGGAATAAGTACATAAAAAGGCGGCGAGCCATCAAACCAGCATCCGGAGGTGGAAGGTTTTCAAGATCACGGAAAATCTGTCTTCTATTCAGACCGATTTTCCGTGTTCAGCGAACATCATGCGTATCATTTCAATGTATTCTTGGTCAGTATTCTGGGTCAGAAAAAGGGACATCATCTTGCGAGGCTTGCCGTCCAGATGCAACAGAAAAAGCGAAATTCGGTCTCCGGGAGTGAGTAGATTTTTGGGCGCTTCATGTACAGGCCTGAAGAACACCCAAACATCTTCGAAATATCTGTCAGATTCCCCGGTGAATTTTTCAGGAAAGTGACTTTTCAAATTTGTTTCATACTTCAAAACAAACTCTCTGATGTTCCCTTGGAGAGGAGCTCCTTTTCCGTAATTTTGAATCTCGGATTCGTAAACGTCTTTTCCCTCCCTATTGAACAAGTAGTCAAATGGGAGTGCAGTCGACGGAGCATTTCTTGGACCTTCCGGAAACGATACTCCAAGGATAGCTCTCTGAGATGGTCGCAGGTTTGTCCACTCGTGAACGAGTTCTTTTGGAGACAGGAAGACAATGAGATTCAACTCTTTCGTCAGCTTCTGGAGGACGAGACGGAGTCAACCTAAGTTCCGTAGGAAAAAGTAGCCTTACTTCATCGAGTTCCTCAGCTGTTTTTAGAGCTCTTGAAAGCGCTTCCGAAAGTTACGGTGAACAAGTGAAAGGAAGTCTCGAGCGTCGCCTTTAGCGACAGCCATCGCAACGGCTAGAACGTTAGAAACAGTTTCATTGGACCTTGCTTTTTTCGCTGTCCTTTCAACCACACAGCTGGTGACATTTGCTGCAGTTGAAATTGATCCTTCGATTTGAATACAAGGTTGGGTTGGTCCACATTTAGTCCTCTCTGTCGAAACAACGGCTGAAACCTATTCTCGACCCCAGCGCTGATTCACTGCTGAGATCACCGACCACGTCTGTTTCCGTTTTCGCGCATTTCCGGTTTGTCTGTATGCTTCCAAGAGACCCTGGAGTGTCATTCATTCTTTTCACTGGAGGCATGATGCACACTGAGAAAACGCTGCCTCCGATCACTTATTCTGGTCAGAAAATCGACGGTCGGCATTAACTTTCCTCTCTTTTCTGCCAAGAAAAAGCAAGCGAATTTAGCGGTATTAAAATCAACTAAAACCGGGAATCGTTCCAAAGCAAAGCATTGAGACATTCAGCGGAAATTTCATTAATTGGTTTGGAAAAAGTCACTCTCGCGTCGCGAAACGCAACATCAGGAAATGACGATCATTATCGAATCATATAACTGCTGTTTCCGTCAAATGACAAAAATGTTCAGAACATGTCTCAAATTCTATTGCCTTCCGACACTGATATGATACAAGGTCTCTCGTCGGAGACGCAAAATCACACGTTACACTGGAAATTTCCATTCATCAACTCTACTTCATCAGTTTATGTATCCTGTATAGAGAAAGAAATCTAACTCAATTTTTCGGACGCACACGAGGCAGATTATTGCTTTGAATTACATACGCGATGGGCAAATGGGAAAAAACAGGGTCACCGTGAAAAAAACGGAGCTCGTCTCTCATCTTATCCTCGATACACGCGCACATGTGTATACAGTGTATGTGAAGGAGGATTGGTCCCGAATCCCAGAAAAGTGCACCCATTATTTTGGCCAGGACATCCGCTTCCCGCCAAATTTGCGTGGCAACTGTCACTTGCACAGCAATAAAGCCATTCTCAGGGGAGGGGTTCAGGGCTGTTGAAATGCTGGTTCCTGTTTCAAAATCTCAGCGCCACTTCTGCCTGAGGAAGTAATAATTCGAGTCGGTCCTGTGGTGTTCACCTGTTATATATTTGCTGAAGTCCTTAGTTGGAAACTCGCGTCAGAGTATTGAATCTGCCAAAGAGGTTCAAGAAAAAAATGCATATGGAAATGGGTGCCAGCATGTTCAACATCCACCAGCTTTGACGATACAAGTCAGGTCTCACAGTACGGGCCAACCCCTTCCCATCCCAATTCTCATCACATGAGTTCAGCGAATCAGCGCACATGTTCGAATATACAGTACCATAACTTTAGACGAATCACAAACCTGGCAAAAAAAATTGATACTGTAGTTTATAGTGTATAGTAATAAAGGAATAGTTACATTGTAAATACTGTACTGTGATAAGTTCAGCACGCGCATAAAGCAGCAGGTAGAATACATTATACTGATGTAAGATTCAGCATATTATACATTATTCACATTGTTTGCGGGTTAATTGACGCTTATTCTCGTGACACTTCTCTTTCGCATGGGAACTGACAAAACATTATGAACTGCTGAAGTTTGCAGTTTTTTGTCATGACAATTTTTCACTTTAATATGGGGCTGCAGTATATTAGTGATGGTATAATGACTTTCCCGTTTGGGTTCCTTACCCCTGACATCATGTACCTAATGCTGCACAATCAAAACTCTGTCAATAGGCATTTTCCATTCCATATTCCCTTTCATTTTCCACACATCCATCAGACAAAGTTCTCATCTATATTTAATACTGCATTTGTTTTGGAAAAAAACCGGGCATTGGGAAATATGAGAATACTTTAATTTTCAGGAGGATATGTATCAAAACACAGTACTGTATATTACAGCATCATATTTAAAACTAAAACCTTTCAATATACTGTAAGCACGGTATTTTTGTTCAGCACCAGTATCCAATGCAATTTTCGAACCCTGGTGTGGCCAATAACTCATCGTAGGTTCACAAAACCGGGAAGAAAATAGAAAAAAGACCATATGGGCCCCAGAGTTGAAACGAGAAAAACAAGTCCCCCTCACAAATGGTTTCATTGCTCTCACAGACATCTGGAAATCCCCCACCCCTTTAACTGGGTTTCAGTTTCATGTGAAGGGGATGGTCCTGTGCCAAACGGCTCAAAAGAGTGGGCACATCCTTGACATGTTCTGTAACCAATCCTGCGCATGTGGGAGGGACAAACCAGCTGTGATTGGGCAAAAACATTCCCCAACGATTTAATCAAAACGCATGGATTCCTTAGCCCTATAAATGTCCACACTCAGCGTCGATACATACAAAACTAAGCAACAAAAACCGAAATTCCACCTTTGAATCTTGATTCAATTTTGCCAGTATACATCACACACATTTCCCGAATGAGGATGCAAACAATTTCTTCATTACCAACGAACTGAAGAGAATATTTGTACACAAATCAGCACTTCACAGCAACTTTCTAAATGACGTCTCTTGCCAGCAGAGGACACTCCCCATGTTCAGATAAGTAGTTCACAACCCAGCGACTTGATCAATTCTTCTGTCATACCATAGGATGAATGCTTTTCACAACCCTCTTGTCCAGCAACTGAAGTTAGCAAAATCATACTTTCACAGATCAACAATTGAGGATGCAAAACAAGTGCATTAATAACCAAACCTGCATCAGTTCTTGTTGATTCTGCAGCATAAAGCATGAATTCGAATATAAGCTTCTCCAAACCCTTGCTTCTGTTCCACAGCAGCTTCTCATAGAACTGCATGGCTCTTGCCCGAACAGGAATTGCGTGCACCATCAAAAGACAAATAAGATGCATCCATACCATTCCAGAAACTGGTGCCACCATTATAATAATGATCTTGTCTGCATGCAGGGTGCTAGAAATCAAATACTGTACCAATAAAACTGCAAGCATGATCTGGTATCAGAAGAAAAATAATAATCTTACCAGCACTCGGATCTTGTTCAAATGCGCTGGCTGACCAGCATGCACAATGGTAGACCCCAACATGAGCTGGAAGTCATTTTCAACAGCCCAGTGCTTGCGGTCAATGCTATGGTATGAAGCAGTGAACATATTGGTATAAGCTCCATCAACAAAGAACTCATTAAGGTTGCAAAGGGAACAGCTCATATAGGGGTTCTCTTCTGTTGCATGTTACAATCAGGGAAGATTCTCTGTCCTCCATTCTGCTTGGGATGCTGGCCCAGGTGAGATGGAATGTTGATTGAAGACAAGAAAGCACATAATCCATGCCTGGCAACCCACAGAGGCCAGGGCCTCCACAAGAACAAAACAAACAAGCAAAGCTTCACCAAAAACAAATCAAACTTTCTCCACAGGACCTCATTGTTGCATCAAGAGTAACCAGCATGCTGCCAATTATAAAAAAATAACAGCTTTTCATCATGGATCCAACACTTTCCCCACATGCACAAACCCTCTTCTATTGTCTTTGATGAGCCTGTGAAACAAAACTATGGTTTCATTCCCTACCCCCTATCTTTCTCACCCAACTCTTCCATTGTCATGGCATCCCAAAAATACATCAAATTTCCTCAAAATTACCTCTAGGATTTGTAAAAATTTTTCTTTGCTATCATAAGCCCACAAGAACATTCAATCATTTCTTTTCTAAGCTGCTCAATTTACCCAAAAAAGTTTCAATTGTGACAGTTTGTCAAATTTTCAAAAAAATTAAATTTTCCATCAATCCAGCAAAAAATAGAAGACTTTTCCAAGCAAGGTTTGAAGAATTAATCCAATATCAAGACAATTTTTTTTTTACAGATGATCAAAGCTTGCTCATTATTTGTAAGTCAATCCAAGAATATCTGTTCATACATAATTTTTCCAAACAGAAAATTCAGTTTAAGGGCAATTTTGGTTCATGTGATTCTGGCAGAGTATGCAGAAAATTGTCTTCCTACTTTGAGGAAAGGTAATGTTTTCAGTAAGTTGAATTAGATTTTTCAGCCAACCACATTAAAGTATCTACATAAAGTTTAAACCGGAAACACAATGTGTTAGAAACATTAGAAAATTTTAAGCCAAGCTTGTATTCCAAGTCTCTTGATTATTGAATTTTTAAAAAGCTGTTCAGGAATTGGCAGGCGTATGAATTTATTTGGGGGGAGGGGGGGGGGGTTCATATTTTTTTGGGGGCCCCACACACAGCATAATTGCCTAAGATCTTAGAAAGCAAAGACGCCCTATACCTCAAGGTTTCAAAAATCGACTGGTAAAATTCCACAGGATCTTTCTCCCACTGTGCTTGTTTGGCAGAGAACACCTTTTCAAGCTTCATTTCGATAAAAAAATCCAGAGTTTCATGCCTGAGATTTGATTTTACCCTGGGCCAAATGCACTTGTGCACTACATGCATGTCAGTTTCCAGATACTTGAGCCTTCTTAGCAGTTGAAGTAACTCTCTCATATAACATTCTCTGGCATAGCTAGCATTGCCTTCATTGCTGGGAGGAGGAAGGTTCTTCAAGTCTTCGAAAACCGACTGCCGAATTCTCCACAAATGTCCATGGTCTTCTAACATAATTCTGACCATCCGGATGTAATCGTCTTCAGAGTAATCCCTGGTATATGCATGAACCTTCCTGTGCACTTTCCCATCCAAGTGCAACATGAAGAGACTGATGCGGTCTCTGATGGGAGTGATTTGGTCTTTCGGGGCTTCGTGAATGGGCCTGAAATGAGACCAAACTCTTTCAAAGTAAAGGTCCGTATCAGATTCCCCCGAGTATTTCACAAATCCCATCGACTGCAACGATTTGTCATAGCGTCGGATATACTTCAACGGTGTTTCATCGTACCCCACCAAAGGTGATCCCTGACCATACCTCTCAAGCTCACGCTCATAGACGTCCTTCTCATTGTCGAATCTCTTGAAGATGTTTTTGAATAAGAGTTCATTGCTCGGGGCGACTGTTGTTGTTGAACGCTCCGGGAACAGAACCCCGAGGATTCTATCCTGAGAGGGTCGCAGATTCTTCCAGTCATGAACCAGTGACTCGGGAGACTCGAAAACGAGTAGATTCAATTCTTTCTTAAGCTTCTTGAGCTTCTCACTCTCAGAGGGATCAATACGGGCTTCCTTTTTCAAAAATGAAATGAAGTAGCTCAACGAGTCGACACAAACTTCGAGAACATCCTCAAAGGCTTTCAAAGCAACACAGCGATTTTCTGCATTAAGAGCCGCGTCACCTTTCGCTACAGCCAAAGCTACACTTAGAACTTTCGAAGCGGCTTTGTTCGAGTCAATTTCGTTGTCCAGCGTAACGTTATTTGTTCCGCAGCTCACCAGTGATGATGGAAGTTGTGGAATACCTCGTATTATTTGCGCGTTTCCTGACAAAATTCTGGCTGAACTCGATGATGATGGCCCCAGCATCATTGGCGTTCTGGCACGATCAATGATTTCGCTCGCAATGCTAGTCACTTCGGTAGAATTTCCATTAGTGCTAGGTCTTCCTTCCACCATTATTGCCCCGACATCAGATGAACTTCGTGAGACGACTCCGCTTCGTCCAACTTGAGACATGATTGACAGCAAAAAATCGAAACTGGAATGTATTGCCCAATTCAGATCACTTCCAATAAGGAATCGAAGCTTCTTTGCATCACTTCCTGGAATGAATGAAAACCGGGCTGAAAACGTAATTCTTTCGCAGCTTCGTATGAGCATTAAGGACGAGAATCACTCTGGTTTTATTTAAACAAAAAACAAGAAAACGGGAAATTCTCAGGAACACTCACCCAACCATATCTACAGTTCATGATTTTTTGATTTCTTTTACATTTTCAAGAAAATCAATGGAAATGTACTTGAACACTGTTCGCGTATTTCTTCAAAAATGCCTTCGACAAGATTTAATTACATAGGAACCACCCTTCTTGCACGCACCCGATGAAAAGCACAACCACTATTTTATCAAAATTTGTATTGCTTGGTTCGTGAGAAGAAAGTTAGAATACAATATTTACATTCACGCGTGAATTAGACAAACGTCATCCATATGTAAAAAATATATATTTCACAGCAGAATTCAAAACCCACATCAATTTCACTGATTCAGTTGTCTGTGATTTCAAAATAGAACTCATCTTCCATGCAGAGGCTGGATTTACTGAAACTTTCATTCTATGACTTGACGAACACCGAATTCTTGCTCTGTCATTCACTTTTTCTGACGTCTATTATAATCCAGGTTTCGAAGATTCAACGGGCAATTGGGCATTGATTACGTGGTCTGATCGTTTGAAGTAATAATAATGAGATACCATTAATTACAGATATTAATTCCTGCACATCGATTTTTCTGAAACGATTTTTCAGTCAAATTTTCTCCAGCGGAGTCTATAACATTAGAAGTGCTAGGTTCCCTGGTCCCCGGATTGTCACTGTCGCCGAGAGACAACATCTCAACATGTACATGTACTTGTTAAATTTTCAACATGTCTATATAATAGGGCAGTCTTCATCTATACCCGAACTTTTCGTTGACTATTATAATCTTAAAATGCGCATTCAATTGCAAGCGAGACTGTACCATTAAATTCGAATGCAAATTGGACTCACGTTGTGTTGCACAAAAATCGTATAGACGAGAACCAATCGAAAACAATTCAATGCGCATAAATTCCTCGAAGTTATTTTTCATAAATGTCATAACAAGATGAACAACTCAAAACGAATTAAATTCAGTATCAATTCATTTTCGGCCCACTCCACACGTCTTATAGGCTTGCCAAGATTTACAGAAAACTGCGTGATGTCAACTTGGTTTGTTAAATAGGTTCCAGAAAATGATATTTTCACCTGTCCCGAAACGAGGTAGAAAGGAGAGATAAGTTATCAACATACGAACATGCAGTAGCTGACCGGCGGAAAGAATTCTTCTTCTCCACACAGAAAACTCACCATGTCAAGAATGCACAATACAGTACTTAATCTTGTCAGTTATTATAGGGGCAGAACTGATTTTTCCTGCGATTTCTTATTGGGGTACGTAATTTGATTCTCACGCGAGAGATCGCTCGAATATGCTGGACCCGTACTTGACTTTCATTTGGAAAATTTCATCACTGACAGCACATCCAACGTTCGAAGAACGACAAATTACCACAGTAAACGCCAATATCCCGTGAAATTGTCACTTCACAGCTCATATACAGTACTACATTACCCTCTATAGATAGATCAGAAAATCCGACGCTCAATATTCTGCCATCAGGAGTAAACCGAAGATTTTTTACCGGGTGGGGTATATAAAAGCAGGAAGTATCGAACATAGCGAAAAAAAAAATTGCCGTCATATATACGTTATCGAGGTCTTATACAGTATACTATAGTCGGCATACAGTATTTCAACGAACAAAAAATGTGAAATACATTTTGTTTTTTCTTAGAAAATTCAATTGCAAAGAACTGAAGGAAGCAATACAAGATTCAGAAAACCGCTAAATCCCAGCTGAGTCCCACATACGCAACGGCTCCTCTCCTTTCGAATTCCACGCACCCTTCTCACCATGACTGCATGCATGGAACCCTCACCTCAATGTGAGACAGACGGGATGGTATTTACATTTTAATCGATATATATACGCGGCAAGAAAAAAATATGCACTGTAGTTCCGAAGGCTAATCAAGAATATCCACTATTACACGCACGCGGAAGGAACGCGAAGCACTAAATCCGTTGAAACTTCGAATTCAATCGGTATTCACACCTTCTCAATTTCTGCTGGAAGAACCCGGAACGAATTCTGATCTAATCGAAACCCAACACAAACTTGTCGGCATTCCAATGAAGCGCAGCACATCAGCTTTCCGCACACATTCAACAAGACGAATTTCGACCAATGCTAAAGCTACGTAGACGCTCGGTGATTACTGGTCATCAGTTTATTCGAATACGCGAACCGCTGCATGGCAGCTACTTCTTACTGACCATGCAGTACTGTAGTAACAACTACTGTACGCTCTAGTAAGGTGTCTAGCTTTTCAGCAGCGACACCTACCAAGAATAGTTGAAAGCGCTTGAAGTCCAGCACAGTTACAGCAGGTTGTAAAACATGGCGATGGGCAGCGGGGACGAGAGTGCACCATCATTCCGTTTTTATGGTGCATGTACAGATAGTAAACTGACATTGATTTCTATCCTTTCATACTGTGCGCTGACTTGTTTATTTCTGTTGTGTGATGTACTGCATAACGAACGTGTACAAGAATGGACGAGGCGTGAGACTCATAATACGTACTCAACGTACTCATCCTATACTGTATACCGACAATAAGCAGAAACTCACTACAGTACACGAGTTTAACCGTACGCATTTCGGATTCCTTCCTTCTTCACATACGGCAGGGGTGCCCAAGATCCGGCCCGCGGGCCAGATCTGTCCCGCGGAGGCTTAAAATCTGGCCTGCCAAGACAGCATGAAAGTTCACCACCGAAAATTTAAGACCATAAAAAGTAAATATTGCAAATTTTTCAAGACATCTTCAGTCTGCAATTTTGATTAGGAATTATATTAGGGCTTCACAAATATTGTAACAATGCCTTATTGTAACAAGAAAGACCAAAAGAATAGTATGGATTAACTTGTGATGTCAGTGGTTCTGTTTTTCAAATGAAAGGGCAGCATTTTGCAATCTTGGAATTTAAATATTACCCCAGCATTTTCTGTTGTGTTTTTTATTTATTTATTTGCATCTCTTGATAGGGGAAGGATGTACAGTAGCTTAATTTTCTTAATAGCCTGAAAAAAAATATTAACAAAGAATCATGTAAAAATACATATGTGACATGAACAAATTGAGAAAGACAATTCAACACTGGGCCAATTGAGATTGAAAATTTGAGACAGGGTCAATTTGAGACAAGGAAAAATATGAGACAGGGACAATTTGAGACAGAGGGCCAATTCAAGACAGAGGTCCAATTTGAGCCTAAGCAATTCAGTGACAGGGACACTTTGAGACATGGACATTTAGAGACAAGGACAATTTGAGCCTTGCCCAAAGCAACTCTGCATATATATTTTTATAAAACACACTTTCTGGGTTTCTTCAGATTCTTGGTGATTTTTATGGGGTTTTCAATTGCACACTTCCTGGTTGTCCTCAGATCCCCCCACTTTCTTTTTGAAAATGCTTCTATCTCAAAATGTCTCATATTATCCCCGCCTCAAAATGTATCTACTTCAAATAATCCCTGCCTTCAGAAGTTTCTGTCTCAAATTGTCCCTGTCTCCAAAAATGTCTGTCTCAAATTGTCAGTCTGGATTTATTCTAGATCCAAATGTGAATTCTAATCCCTGCCTCCAGAAGTTTCTGTCTCAAATTGTCCCTGTCTCCAAAAATGTCTGTCTCAAATTGTCAGTCTGGATTTATTCTAGATCCAAATGTGAATTCAAGTGGCTCATTGATTAATAAAAACATCATGAAAAATCCCCCACATCACCTAACTTCATGCCAGACACATATCCTGGCTTTGACCATCCCAAAAATGCCTTGTACATTTGATGTTTTGGGAGGTTGAATCATTATTGCTTCTTTGTACGTAGACCAATTTTTTAAATTTTAAATAAATGTTATGCATTGTGTGAAATCATTAGAGGCCATATTTCTTCACATTAGTTCTTTACTTTCCAAAACACAGGCTTTTATTTTTCTTTCAGCCAAAAGTAGTCTCAATTCGTTTAAAATCACTCCAAATTTTCAGATGCCAGTTGCTTATTTGTTTTTGGACTTCAGTTGCATCATTTTGAAAAGTCATGCAGATTGAATATTATGATTCCATGAACAAAAATTCAGTCATCATGAAGTAATGAAGATACAAGTTGAAGTTTATCAGTAAAAAAATGCAGCAAAAAAGTTTGTTGATGAAAAATTTTGAAAAGTCATGCAGATTGAATATTATGATTCCATGAACAAAAATTCAGTCATCATGAAGTAATGAAGATACAAGTTGAAGTTTATCAGTAAAAAAATTCAGCAAAAAAGTTTGTTGATGAAAAAGGACAGATCATGAAAATCCTGAAATCCTTTTTGAATTTTTGTGTAGAAAAAAAAAATAGTTTCAACCGTCCCAGGAATTACACAGTACATGTACAACATTTCTCGTACCTTTTTCCTTTGTGGCCCACATAATGCTCTATTTTTTCAATGTGGCCCTTGGCCACTTCTGAGTTGGGCACCACTGACATAGATAATTATGCGAGACCCTCAATTTGGTGCCCAGAAACGGCCATGGACAGATGTCGGCCGTTGAGCAAGGGCTGAATTTTCCAATACATCTCCCAATGATGATTTAGAGTCAAGTTCCGAACATTAAGCCATTCGTGGGAGTTAGTTACGAATGGAAGGTCTCAAAATCGGCACGATGCATATACGAGATGACTTTTCTCTTTGCCTTCGGCATTCGATTCCCCGCCCATGGCATTGAACCGCAATGTAATCCACGCGATGTCTTAATCAAAACCCATCGGCATCCCGCAGACTCATGGCAGAATATTTCATATCTCCGCCGAGCCTTGCCAGCAGGAGATTCGTCGGAATTAATACCCTCGACTTATTGACATAAGACCAAGTCCGCAGCAAGAAAAACGCAAAAAAAAAAAGTTGAGACGCGATGGACTCAGTCTCTCGTTATTGCACGACCGCCAACCTTAAACCACGAGGGGTCCTGAGTGACGAGGTGATTCCCATCTACCCGTGATTCGCAGAATTGTTCTCAGCTCCTTGCGAAATATCAATGGGAGGGCCGGAAAAAATTCCGTGGCATAACATATGACGCTGAGGGATGATGCGCCGTATTAAAAGTAAATCTTCATAGACAGAGAGTGACGAGGGTTCTTATTTTCACGAATTTCCGCCGTTTAGCAGCCCGAGGCTTAGAAAACACTCAGCCTTCGTCTTTTTCCGGACCAGAAAATTCGAAGTACAGTACACTACTAATCACTTATGTACCAAGTGCTGTATGAACGCCAAAGAAAATAATTCGCTTCAACTGAAATAACGAGTGTCAATGAGGTTTTGAGCAGCCGGGGCTAACAGTGTTCAACAATCCGTGGTCCACGGACATGCAGGTACCAGTCCACTGTCTTTTGCTGGTGCATGGGAAATTTTCTTCAGCATAAATCATTTATCAAAACTAGCAATGAAATCTGTCATGTTCATTTACAATTTTGGAAAGACTTTGGCAGTTAAAATTATCTGATGAAAAATATAAGTTGGCTTTTCTCCTGGTCATGCTTCAGACAAATTTTCACCTGCTGAAATATAATTATTTAAGTTTTTAATTATGAGAAACCTTTCTTCAACCCCACTTTTCTAATTTTTTTCAACATTCCACCATAGCTGCTTCGTTGGCTCTGAACTTACGTTTTGGAAAAAAGGTAGAAACTTTTTAAAGAACTGCCATAAAGTATTTCACACTAAACGTTTTGAGCCTGCTAAATTTGTATGAAGTTTGCTGGTCCACGGAAAATGTTTTGGAAATTTGCTGGTCTGTGGGACCAAAAAGGTTTGAGAACATTGATCTAAATACGTATAATGCACCAGTAATGCCTTTAAATCTCGCATGAAAATCAAAAAGAGATTTCCGAAAAATGGAAAACAGGAAGGACGAGAATAACATATTAATATCGAAAACGCAGAAAAATTGTAAGTTAAGTGGTAAAAATAAGTGTCCCCCTCGACGTAATGGGGTTAATAGATCTAAGGTGTGACGACTGACGAGCGAGAAGAATGGGTTCAAGTCCCTGAGGACTCAAGAGTCAGTTCTCTCTATGCAACCGGGCTCAATTCGCGTAGCCGAGCTGCAGTCATATATACTGATCTTTTCCCAGTAGAATACCCGATAATTCGAGGCTTTGGGGAATTTGACCAAGATGAGGGAACACAAGTTAAGCATGCATAGATATTAATCTTCATAATCACATGGAAGATATTCCTGGCTGAGTTCACTGAGAGAAAGCAGCTGAATAAGAAAAATTTGTGGGTTTCTGTCACGGTGGTTGAGTTCTCAAATTAAAAGAAGAGCGTAGAATGCGGGTATAAGGCTCTTGGTTGTGGTCGCTTTTAATGATGACTGCTTAACTCATCCCCACTCCTTTGCGTGCCATGTGAAACGGAACGCCACCCAACCCAACGGCACATAAAATCGAGCGCCAGCAAAGAAAGCGTCGCTGAATATTTTATTGGATGGTTTGTCTGCACGGGAACGAAGTTTCAACTGAGATCTGTGAATCTAATTTCACTCACTCACCGAGCTTCTATAGATCGTCGAAAGAAAGAAATAAATGCCATACAATACACAAAATATTTGGAACTACTGTACTAGAAAATTGGTTATGATATGATGCTTCACTCCAGCGTCCAGCCATAGAAAGAATCGCTAAAATTGAGATGCATCAGGAAATAACTGTCCGTTCCAGCTTCCAATCCTACGAATAATTATCTTATCATTAATTATTTAAAACTGTTTGTGTATAAAGTATGGCTTTCTTAGAATATCGAGGCGACGCTCAGTTGTTTGGCGCTCAGCGGCCTGGTCCTCAGTTGCACTTGGGAATATCTTAACCCTACTCTACTGCTTTCAACACAAAATCCTCATATCGGTCTACAGCAAAGATTGCCAGCAAGGAATTCTATCAGAAAATTATTGCCAGCTTGTATTTTTATGATAAGAAAAAAGTGTCGTTCACCCACAAAGTAGCTTTCTTGTCTGATCATCGTGACACTTGGTTGAATGGCTCTCAGCAGCCCTGGCTTTTGATTCAAGGATTTCTGGCATTGACGTGCCTATATTCTCTAATAAACGCTCCTGGCATTTATTCAAAATAGTTAACTTTTCTCCTGGCATTTAATAGACCCTGGCTTCTGATAGAGACCAGTGCTCATTTACAACAGCAGTTGAGCCTTTCCAGCAAGAGGGAAAAAAGAAGAAAAACCTAGGTGAAAAATACAAGAAAGAAACCCTTTGATTGCAACCTAAAAAATGAGACAGGAATGCTCTAAGAAGTGATGATGCAAAAGGGTTTTTTCTTTAGCTCCGGATGTATGGGTGTAAATGATATTTTAAATTCAGAGAAGCCTCAGCCCCCTCCCCCCATCTTGGGCCCGGCTAGTATTAGAGACCCGCTATTATTTGCTTCAAGCTCTTCTGACACCTGACCTTTATTAGAGATAGGCCTCTATCAGAGACCAGGGGTTTATTAGAGAAAATATAGTGTATCATGAAGTGATTGCCAATCTTCATTTTTTCTTTTACAATAAAATTTCAAATTCTCACAATTTTCTGAGTAGAGTTATAATTATTTATGAAGTTAATTTCATGGCGAATCAGGTCAACGCTTAGTTGGTTGGCGCTCAGCTGACCTGGCGCTCGATCGAGTGGCGCTCAGCTGCGTTTGGGGATATCCCGACTCCGCACTGCTCCCAAGTCCCAACACACGCATATATAGGGTCGGCGAGTTCAGCGGCTGAATCCCGTTAAGCCCCTGTCGTCACCTCATTACTCATTAGGGCGTGCATTACTGTCGCTCCTCTGTCTGCACGTCTCCTGTCCCGTCCCCCATGATCTCGACGCCTCATCAAAAAACGATGAGGACACGCGACGAGGGTTCCTTGTGACGTCGGCTGCAAGGGTGATTGGCTGTATGTGCTGCTGCAAATTACCGCAACTAGCGAAATATTGTCGCAGCCCCCTGACACGTCAGCGACGCTACAGATCGCGGCGGGACAAACCGCTAAAAAAATAGCTAGATTGGTCGTCGGAGAATTAAAGTGATCCGCCATGAAAAATGCGTGCCGTTTGCTTTGAGAACACCGCGTGATCTCCATGTTTCGAGGTCATTCCGGGACCAGAAACCTGAATTGTCTATTACCAAGTTGACCATGATTGACATTCGAATCCTTCAGTTCTGCTGGTGCAAGATTGCTCACTTCCGACGTACGGTCGTTAGTTATGTTTGGGAGAGCAAATTTCTTCTCGAATGATCAGCCTGTAAAAATTTCCGCTTGAAAACCTAAATGATCTTTGTGTTCTGGTTGAATGGCATTGGATATAGCAAACCTGTTCCATTTCAACAGCTAGTTTATCAATTAAAGCGTCTTTTCTTTCCCATGGTATTTAGTATGAACAAGATTTTTGGGGACCTGGAATCGATTAGTCTCTCTGCACAGTTTTGAAATATTCAGTCATAGTTATCTAGATTTTTCACAGGAATGGATCAAGTTTATCGACAAACGCACCACTAAATATGGATTCTGCCTGACGCTTACTTGAATATTTCAGTTCTGCTTTCGCAAAGTTATATTGCTCCTCAGTAGAGTGCGTTCATAAGGTATATTTTGAGGAAATGTCTGCAAACTATGTAAGTACTGTATAGCAAGATTAGCTTCTGAAAAATTGGATAACAATTGAGCAGGATAAGGAAAACCATAGCTCTTTTCTCCTAGAGAAATTATATCGTTCGGTTATACTTCCAACAGTGAATTCATCACATTTTAAATCCCAACGTTGGAGGACGAGAACTTGTTTTTACATTTCTTTAAAAAAAATCTGCGCTGGAAATTCTGCAACCTCTGAATTTTTCAGCAGTAAACTCGTAGAGAAGCTGACAAAGGGTACTTGGCATACGTGCTCGGAATTTTGCGATACACCCAAACGAATCCTCGCAATTCTGTGAGTCCTTGAGATGGATTTACGCATGGATGGCAGATTTGCAAATTTTCTCCTATTGGCGTGTCACTTGGAAAATGGACGGATGTTGTTCGGAGTAAAATACTTCCACGTTATTCTCAGAATTTCGATGAGCCGACTCTCTTTACTCGAAGAGGTGACTGAAGATAAAACCACTGACACAGTATTATGCCACTCATTATCTGGGCTCCAATGAACCGCGCATCTGATTTAAAAAAAGGCCCAAATGTTGATTGGTTGAGATGAAAAAAGCGTTACTGAATTGCATAACTTCAATTTTAGTCGCTTCTTCTTCCTCGAATTAACTACTGCAATGGAGATGTGAAAATGCAGTACAGTACTTCGAAATTCGCGAGAACATCAAGATTATGTTTGCAAGTCCCTTCCGCCTTTTGTAACGGAACTTCATTTGGATAAGGTTTCAAGAGCTGAAAGTGCACTCCGAATCTCAAAGCCCATGTTAAAACCAGCTGAGGCAATGATATCGAAATTATGGTTTAATTAAAATAAGGCGTTTGCGGAAGAATCAGCTAAGAACTACTAGTGTAGTACGAATGTTGTGGACAAATACAGTAGTACAGTACATAGTTGTGAACAGAGTTATAGAGCCCTGGGACACGTGAAGACTTCGCGTAGGTCGTGCTTGACCAGGTGTCACACCAAGGGGTTGACATGTGAACATCGGGTCATTCCCAAAGCGTCGAAAAGTTTTTATGTTGAAACCAGACCTGAATATTTTTGGTTTTGTGCCGTGGACTTCGAGGGAGTAAATGTTGGACCAGATGGTTCCGTTGCAAGAGAAGAGGGGGAGGGGGGGGGGGGGACCCGGGACTAATGCGCGAGATTGATGAGATAAAATTGACGACAGCCTCGGAGGACCCTCGACGCATTTCGCACGACGAAGCAACCCCACTCTTGCAACCGGCGGATTGAAGGAATGTCCGCAACCCGGGTTCTCTCAACCCCCCCCCCCCCCTCCCCTCCCGAGCAGCGCGCTTTGATTTCGTTTTCGGACGAAACCGCGGCTAATTCGCCGCTTCTCCTCCGCCCACTGCCCCATCCTTCGCAACCCCGCAAAACTCGTTCCAGGACTCCGCTTTGTTATTCCGGCTCTGCTCGGAGCTTAAATCGAGACAATACCCTGCCATGCGAAAATCCCCCTTTCCCTGAACTTCGGTCCCATTGCCAGGGAAATTTTCTAGGCGCGAGCATAGACACACACACACACACACACACAGCACGGTTTTATCCTGCTGTAAGCTCGCCGTGAGGGGGAGATCCCGTGGTTCGACTTCATCAGGGAATGTCGCGAGCGCAGGGACGGTCAAACATCAACCAAGAGCTTTTGTCTAAGTAACTTTTCTAGATCGTGGTCTGGAAGGCGGGATTATGTCGTGTTGGCTATTCCGTCCAACACCCGTGATTCCCAGCCCCCCCCCCCCCCCCCTTGAGTCTGATGCGCCATGCGTGACGGATGTGACTGCGGGAATCAACATCTCATCTAGCGTAATCTCTCATATTGAAATATGAACCCCTCTCGCTCCTCAAGACAGAGGCATGGGTATCAATCTCACTCCACCCCGGTTCCCCAGACTCATTTGGTCCAACTCCGTAAATCGCGAACCACACCGTACTATATATACGGGACAACGGTCTTTCCCAGGCTGAAAGAATACAGCTGGGGGGATCAACGAGGCTTCTGCTTGCTGCCAGCAGAGCGGAAAACATGCTTCGAACTACAGTGGCCTCACACAACGAATGCCTGGCACGATGCATGTTTTGAGCTGAAAATGCGGGGATCCCTGAAGGAATGTCTCGAAGAATGAACCATGTCCCGTTCGAGGGATCCTCAAGGCCCAGATAAATGCGTCCGCCTTTTTCAAGTCTACTTCGTGGGTGAGAAGACACACTGTGGGACTTGAATAGAAAATAGTTGCTGGTCGGTGTTTTGACAGGCTAATACATGCATGGATAAAAATTCCTTCGATTGTAGACCAACAATATTTTCGAATTGCTTGGTAAAAACTTTTTTCGCATGGAGATCGCATTTTTGGTTCTCCTTGTGATGTTTTCACTTACATGAATATTGCATTCATTTGTGATTTCAGTGAGGTGATGAATGACAAGTTGAGCTGACACGGATGTTGAACTCGAGAGACTTTAATGTAAAACCCGGAACACGAGTCCTTCTATGACTTTTTCTGCAATTTTAGCCGTTTTCGATTTTTAGCTGGGACGCACTAATTCCCCATGCGGTTGCATTTACAAGCGCATCCCATAGAATAAACGCCTCATTGAACAAGCTACTTACGAGGAAAATGTATATTTCTTGGATGACTTAATTGAATTCAGTTTATTTCAAGCTCCATTGTGTATACACACGTAAATATACCAACCTGAATTTTTTTTATCCACTCAACGTGATATCAGTTGACATTGGAATCTAAGCCAAAGTAGGTTAAAAATATAATGAAAAATCTCAATCGACAATTGGACCAAAGCGTGCTCCATTTTTGAAATGAAAAAGTTGCTCGAAACATTGCATTCAAGTCAAAGCACGCGAAGACAAGCCCAGGTTTTTCGACAAACATTGAAATAAATTTTATGACTGCCAGATTTTTTTAAATACTCATTGGAATAAACTTTCTCAGATTGAACTTCGATTTGTCTGTTTTATATACCTATTTTAGGTCACGCTTTGAACTTATCCTCATGTTCGAAGCTATGTTCAGCAGGCTTACGAGTTATTACTCATTGAAATTCTGGACTACCGCATTTAATCATAATTTTTCATGCTATTCTAAGATACGCTTATTTTTATGTTAAAATTTTGAAAACGTGCCTTACATATTTTCTCATTTATTTTTTCCTTTGCAGTATTTCCCCCATCACTGCAAATATTTTTCTAACTTTGATGAAGCCTGTTCATTCTATTCTGTGGCGAAGAGAGCAGTTTCCATTAATGATGTTTGACGTGTCAACGCCGTAAGCGAAAAACTGTAGCTACATCTTCGAATCGCCTTATGTTAACACAGCTTGAGAGGGTATGTTATCTTGGCAACAAGCATTCAGCGTGTGCTTGCTGGTTCATTCCAAAGTTTCCAGCCTACGAATCCCGGAAGGCATTCCTTCTATTCAGCAGGTTTTAATGCAATGAGAGTTTCCTTTGGTCGGGCAGTAAATCAAGTTTGAAAATAGCTGAAAATATCAGCCTTCAAATGGTCCTTGTTTGCTTTATTGGTTCCGAAGGCATCATATGCGGAGTACTAATCGTTTCCATGGGGATTTTTTTCGATTATCGAAAGAGGATTTTTGAGGTACACCAATTTCCTGCGGATTTAAAATAATAAAATGTACTTTTTGAAACTTGCGTATCCAGTACTGCTAAGTGCCTTGTTGATGCAGCAAAGCCCGTGAATCTGTTCAGCCACTTCAAACGAATCACGGGGCTTCTAAATGATGCAAACATTCAACAGCCTTTAATATTCTCCGAAGAATTGAAGGCTTTTTCTCTCTCTGGCATTTGTGCCAGAGAGAGAAAATGCTCAGTTCCCGTCAAAGAAGAGATTCTCCAGTTTATTCATTTTTAAATTTATTCATCAGCGTGAATTGAGATAGACGACTTAAAACGATCATTTCGCTGGGTTTCAAAGGTTCGTTGGCAAGATATGAAGCATAGGCAACCAAAAAAAAAAAAAAAGAATAGAGATAAGTCGGAATATTCAAAGCTGCATTTTCTTGCATACCTGACATCATTAATTTATAACATTGCTTTTTTTACTGCATGCTGAGGTATATTTCGGATAACATTTCTTTATTCACGCCTCAGAGCCATGTGCTACAGTACGAAGATGAATAGGAGTTTTTAATCTTGATAGAACGACTTTTTTGAAAATAAATTAATAATCAATCATGTTGGACCATCGGCCCAATACAGATCCCAAATTTCGCACGTCTCGCCATTTTTTCTCAATATTTTGTAAGATAATGTACTTCAGGGATTCAAAAAAACTCTCCAGTTAAACTGTGATCTCGATGAATATTTATGGCACCTTCTAAATTAGAGGTTAAGGCAGCGCTAATTTTGCTCGGATTTCTTCCGCGAAAATCCGTCAGACTAGGAATTCATTTTGCGGCTAGTTCTAAAATGACTTCCTGAATAAAGGGATGTGGTTTATGTGATCCGAATTAATTTGATGAATAACCCTGAACTGTCTGCTAAGTTCCCACGAAGTGTCAGACTAATTTGGATAATGTATTGTTGAGATCCTTTTTAATGCGGATCAATAACATTTTAAAGATTATTCAGCTCCAAGTGATTAAAAGTGGTTCCTCTCCATTATTTTCTCTAATGAATGCACATTTAATGAATGCTGATTCTTCAATTTGAACCGCAAGTAGAGCGAACATTCACTCAGATAATTAAATGGGATAAAACTCGATTTCAGTCGTACGATAAAATAGGTTTCTTATCCCGATAATCATTGATACCCGGGAACATGTTTCATCGGAAAGGAAGAGAGATGATGATTCGCTGCTCGAGCTGTACGTTGGGCAGATATCAGCAATTTCTCACGCATATGCGTGCCTTTCTGGATAAAAGGAAAAATGTACTGAGGTACTGGAGATGAGAATCATGAAATATGCACATGACGTTTAAGAAAGCGCGAGTTATTGCGGGGTCGTCGAAAGAATATGTCGAAGTCACGCGAGAGGCTCCTTTCGAAGAAACGGGGTACTGAACCCGCCCACGACATTGGAGCACCTGGCACCCGATATGGAAGCATTCCACGGGAAATAATGAAGAAACCTGAACACCACACGTGACTTGGCTCGCATCGCGGGAACCCGTGCGACGAGCCGAGAACGAACAGCGGAAGTAGACGGGGTTTGTCCGGAAGAGCTTTTCCAATTCTGGACCTTGGTGCTGCAATTTATTTTCTTTTTTATATGACCTAAATCAGTGAATTACTGGAGTGCCGGTCGTCGAGCAGAGGCCCATTCGAGCGAGGAACGCTGTTTGCCCAAAACCAAGGGTCGGCAACCTTGAAATATTGCGCTCGCCAAGGTCTTGACCTGGTTTTCACGAAAGCGCGGTCCAAAATCTAAAAGAATGGATTTACCACGGGAAGGAGGGCAAATAGGAGACCAAGTGCCAGAAGAGTAACAAAAAAGGTGCAAGATCGTCCCAAAAACACATAAAACCGTACGATTCGAAAGTGCGATGAAATAAAAAAAGGTACACCTGATGCGTCTCCTGCTTCAAGTGATTCTACTTTACAGCGAATAATTTAAATTTTCACTGAAATAACACAGCCCGATTAGCGTTAGTGACTATTTCAAAGCTATTCAAACTCAAATGAACTTCCAAGCCCAATCTATAGTATTCTGTAGTACCCAAGTTACAACTATATACGGTGGTACTGTATATACACTGAAATCTCTAATTACAATTACGGCTACTTCGAGCTTTAAAAAATACTGGGTACACTCTTCTGAGACTCGTGTTTACGGTCACGTAAAAAAGGATTGGTTCAGAAGGTCACTTTCAAAACGAACTTGATGAACGTTGAACGAAGGATCAGATTCAATGTCGGGGAATGAGTTATTATTTTATCAACGAATACGAGCTCCAGAAATATTAAAATCTCGAATTTTCTCTCTTATGGGTTCAATATCATGAGTTCAGTGTACGGAAGGACGTACGGAAGGACTCTACAATTTTCTTTACTGCTTCAAGATATTGCGTTTGATACTAGCTCGACTGGGGTAAAATATTTAGCTTTATCTTACTGTTAAATTTAAACAAAAATTTTAAAATGGTCGATGAGATAGAAGTTGGAGTTCCGTGTGTCGATTTTGTCTCGTGGGTCAAACGTTTGAGACCCCTGATCCGAAAATTCTCCTCTTGTCGCCCTCGTTTCGCGTCAGAACCAAAGCGGAACTAAACAAGCGACATTCGCGTTTTCTTCAGCGGGGATTCGCGGGGCTATCGAGGGAAAAAGAATGGAATGCTTCACGATAAATTCCCTGGGACATTACGTATACACTTGACACACACACACACATACACACACACACACACTCTCTCTCTCTCTCGGCAAGCAGGCATGTTTCACTGTCATGTCCGGTCGATGAGGCAAAACCGGAAGAAGTATTTTGACGCGTCGGGTCACGAAAAAGAAATTCCAGCGGGAAATTCCGAGACGGGTTCGATCTTCCGCTTGCGACCCGAAATCTTCAGCATTTAGTTTTTCGATCATGTCAGTCGTCCGGTCAGGCAGAAGACGAATAGTCCGCGGAAGTTCGCGAACCCAGCTGCCTCGTAGATTCATTTCCGTCGCGTATCCGCGTACACTACCTCGGAAATACTGAAACTCTCTCAGGGTGCAGATGATTTGCTAGGGCACAGTTGCACCGACCCATTTGTTCTTCTCGGAAAAGCTCGCACTCCGGGGCCGAAGGGAAGAAAAGGAACCGAAGGAAACGCGGGCGACAATTTCCTTCCCGGCTCTCTGAGGGATCTTAAGATGTAGCTCAAATTGGGATCCAACGAGATGCATCAACAGTCGATCCCACTACGTCGGTCTGGTTATTCGCCTATTCTTCTCGTTCCCCGGGAATTTTCACCGACACACGCAGTACTCGGCGAAAATATTTTTTCCTGCGTAAATCTCTCGCAAATGCTGTCGTTTCCGTTTCAATGAAAAATGAGGACGTCGGATACAGTGAACAAAGCAAAAATGAATGCAAAACAGTATTCGAGAAAGTAAGTAACAAATCGTAGCCCTAAACTTGCATTATTGAAACACTAAAAAGAAAAAATCGTTAAACGAAACCTGACGCAGATGAATTCAATATGTCTCGGTGATTTAACAAATCAGCCAGTTATTTACCGAGAAAAAAGGTTTATTTTTTATGATGTTAACCTAACTTTTTGAAACTGTCCCGGGACGGATGATTGCACCGAAACGAAGGATGACTCAACTTTTAAAACTTATTTCAACTATCAAGTTTGTATCTTAATTACAAGCTTAATTTGTTCTTCAATCCAAACAGATATTTTCCAAACTAATGAAGACTTTGACCCCAAAATTTGGAATGACACCGAAAATCACATTCGGGTAAAAATTTGAAAATAAGTCTGATTTTGTCAATTATAAATTGATGGAATGATGATCTGAATAATTTCAAATTAGAATTTTCTTCTGTGCCATGGACTCCTAGATGATGCATCAATAAACGAATAATGATCCATATGCAAAAGTAAATTTACAAGTCTTGTTACAATCGTACATGCACGTATACCTCAGACCCAATTGCAATTAATATACATTTTAAAAAAGGTGCAAAATTCTTTGTCAAGAAAAAACACACGCAAGAAAAGGAACACAGCAGATAAACTTCTGAATTATACATCCACCCAACACTATTTATTTCAATACATCAAGATTATTTTCTTTTTTTTAAGCATCAATGGTCTATCCCATGCGGATAATCTAGATCTTGAAATATTGTCACGTTAAATATTCTCTGCATATGATCAACGTCCTTTTTAAACTTGTGAGTGGTCGAATATTTATTACAAAGGAAGAAAGCGCATCCCTGTTCCGCAGGATGTGTTTCAATCTACGTACTTCTCGTGCAATACTCGCGAAAAGAAAAACAAGCTTGAAAAGGAACAAACGTTTCATCCAGTACAATAATGTTTCTAGGGTGCTTTATGTTGGGTGCTTTTCTCCTTGTTCTTCGTCTGGGTTTTTTATTTTGCTCCACCAAACTTACAGTATGAAAAAATTCGGAGCCAATGGAAAGAGGAATATTCTCTCAAGTTAAAATCATCGGCTTGTACATCCAGCACACCGAAGAAAGAAAATCTTCTGATTCCCGAAGAAAAAAACAAATTTTCGACATTGTAAATTAGAGAAGAAAATAGCATGCATGAATGTCGTGCTTATACGAGTATACAATACGTCGCTCCCCTTTCAACGGTCGAGGATTTCTCCGGTTGCGGCAAGCGTCAGTAAAAAATTAATGTAATACAACAAGACATTTCCTCATTTAAAATATGAACGAAGTCGGAGTCAATGGGGGAAGAAAAGTTTTCGTCCACCCGGAAAACTACTCCTTGTTTATCGGACAGTTACAGCGAAGGAAAGATACGTCCTTTTACTCTTCGGGATGCCGGGCAGTGCAATATTTTAACGTCATGGAGTCCATTTTCTGAAATTCGTGCGTTACTCAGAAACCCAGAATAACATATTTGGTGAATGATACTCTGTGTGGGCTATTCATTCTTCTCTGTGACTTTGGTGCTTGTTTCGTCGCAGACCGAAGAAAATCCCTGCTGCTATTCTGCGGAGTCGAAATCATTGCATCAATCATTTAGATTTAGATTGTTGTGGAATCAAGGCAATCGCAGTCAAGCTTGCATAAATATAAACAAGATTTTTCCATTTGACTATCATTCAATCCCAGAAAGCAACACATTGCTAGGAGTCAAAATTCATGGATCTGAAGCTGCAGTATCATTTTATTTTATTCTTTGCACGCGCCTAAAGGAATTGTGACGCTCAAATGTTTTGAAATTAACGCGCAGCATTTGGGAAGTTTTGCTCGATATGTTGAATTCAATACCTTGCTTTTGTACACATGGCTGAAGTCGTAAAGTTTATCGCGGTTTTTTTTTTTCAAAACTTATCCAACTAATGAAAATAAGAGGCATTAGAGTCATGTTAGCGTTATTCTTATTCCAGGAAGCCACTCTTCAACGCAGGACTACGATTTGTAAGGGTTTTCAATGATCCCGTCACGTTCTTGAAAGCCGTTAAGCCCAATTAAAAATTATAGGCTTTTTTCGTACTCGACGTATCTCAGTACTGTACTGTATCCACGTTTATAATTTTTGACATATTGTTTAAAATTGAAAAATAAAATTATTCGTAAAAGTTGCACGACTGCATGGGTTTAAATTTCATGAGTTTTGGTATTTTAATGTTTAAGACGGTTTTCTGAAAACGAGTCATAAGCAAGCAAAACACTTTCGAACTAAAATTTTTATTTAGGCGGTGAACAAAGAAAATACGAATTTTAAAAGTTCATTCAAGATTGGACCCTGAACATTTAAGAGCTGTCGTAGGAATAAGTAGTTCGTTAGTATTATTTTGGTGACTTAGAGAATTTTTGTGGAAATGTGGTCCTCGTAAAATGACAATCTCATACGGTTTTCGATTCTTGTGCCTGCCTTTTTCAGAATATTGGACGTATGAAGAACTGCGTGATTTTTTAATAGTACTGTAATGCATCATTTTCAGACCGATGATCCAATTTTGCAACGTAGGTATAAATCAAAATAAGACAGGGCTGAATTTTAGCAAAATTTGTCTTGGTTAGGATGCATGTGGAGGGTTCTTTGAAACTGTCGTTGGTGAGAAAAACTTTGCTCGAGTCAAGGCTGAAATTGTGGAAAATCCTCCGCAAATGACGAGAGA
Organism: Notodromas monacha; assembly: GCA_905338405.1. Lineage (NCBI taxonomy): Eukaryota > Metazoa > Arthropoda > Ostracoda > Podocopida > Cyprididae > Notodromas > Notodromas monacha. The sequence continues at coordinate 24,808 of CAJPEX010000124.1, read as the reverse complement.
TTTGCTTCAAGTTTCGTCATTGATCCCACAGTGGTTTCAAGGGCACTGACTCAGAAAATTGCGCGCTCAAGCAACTTCATTTCAAGGAACTGACAACACTTTCGAACCAACCACGCATTTTCGAATTCGTCCGTTCCTAGGATCAAGACTAAACCTTGAGCGCGCATCCCAACTGTCAAACATCGGAAAGACCGATTACGATTCCATTCTGAGCCAACTCAAACTAAGCCGGGCATTCAAGCTTCGTTGATTCCGGGAAACGACGAACTGCCGGAACCGGAAGCCTGCTCGCGATCGATTATCGCTTAAAGTGGAGGGGAACGAAGCCGCCTCTGCGAGTACTGGTCTCGTCGGTACTCTGTATACCTGATCTCCGAATCATCCTCAAAAGATTTACCACCCGATCACCTCGTTTTTCTTTCATTTTTCTTGAACCGACCTCTCTCGGAGAACCCCGGAAGCTCTCTGCCATGAGCTTTTTCATCCTCAATTACTCTGAAGAAGCTGTTTCATCTTGGACAGCGGAGTGTGGTACGAAGACCACTTCCGCGTGGGTTTGGTGAATTAAACAAACCACAATTGTTCGCAAAGCTCGTATGCAGAGAACTGTAAAAAAAAATCTAAACCACCTCATTCTTTGAAAGCTGTTCTGCAAGTCTACCTGTTAGCACAAGAAAAGCTTCTGATTATATAAGTCTCAGCAACAGTAGACCACACTTGTTCAATTTCCCTCACTGAGTACCATGTTATGTACGCCAAAGTAATGCAAAAAGTCTTCACATTGAATAGGATGATTAATACAAGGCCATTTGGGATTCAAACTACTGTATACGAGTAAATATGTGCAGGGTAATACTGCCTATCAAATAAAATTACATGAAAGTTACGAATTCGAAAGAACAGATCGTAAATTCAATCACAATTTATGCTTGCAACTCCTTCGGTCTAAAGAGAAAGAGACAAACCACGTTGTTCAGCACTGAGGTAATTCTCCAGTTTTCCTAAAAATTTCATAACAAATTGTTGGACTGAACCGAACCTTTCTCTGAGTTCATATTCAGTTATTTAGTCGTTTACACTTCGGAAAAACTCATTGTTTAAAAACTCCCTTAAATACCAAGAGATAGTTTGTTACAAGTTCAAGAGATCTGGCATGCAGATTGGTTTCTTGAATCAAGTGTTACAAATCACTTGACGTCTAGGTTGAATGCAATTACTGTAAAATCAAGTTTCAAACACCCCATCACCATTAGAATAACTATTTTTCTATTACAGGAAGGAGCATACTGTAGTTAGATTAATTAGGTTCGAAATTCTTGAATCTCAAAATTTCCTCTTGAATTTTCTGGCAAGAAAGCAAGTGAACAAGTAAAAAATGTGAGTCAAGATTTGTTATTTTCTCGTTAAAAATTCAAGAATAGCGCATTGTTCGAGAAATGTTTCAAATTCAGGGTTAAGTTGATGTAAGTTTGACGACCGAAGGATATTTCCCACATACCATCTGGGAAAATTCTCGTGGAAAATTCGAAAAAGGAAAAACCTGAAATTCTTGCTGCTCGAGTTCTGGGATCGATCGCGCTGATGAACCCACAGTCTGACGGACAAAAAAACTCACATCATTCCAATAGGCGGCCGAGGCCGAGGCTCTGACGATGGTGCCGGCGGCGGCTGACGAGCCGCCATGAAGCTTGTGTTGTCGTAAAGTGGCGTACGAGCCGACGGGATTCATAGCTAGCTGGTCGGCATCCTGAGGGTGTCTCACGCTGAAAACGCCACCGAAGTCGCCTGCGGACGACCCAAGATCAGGGCTGAGAGCGCTGTGCATTTCATTTGCTCGTTACGCGAGAAATACGTCCGAATCGCAGGAAGTACTGTACTATGGTGGCATAATCAACATCATGGGCTTGAGAGATTCGCAATTTGTGTCTTCATTACTGCTTATAGAAGCGACCACAGGCACCCGAGAAATTAACAGCGAATGCAAATTCTGGAACCGGAGGAGAGACAAACAGCTCGTGACCCCCAGGTATGTTTATATCACGGAAAAAGACGGTGTTGGAAACTGACTACAGATTTCAGAACAACTGAAATACTGTCCAAAAATAAATCCCGCTCAGGATCCCAACAAGTACAATTAACTGTGGTGTTACTCTATCTTATTTTTAAATGGGTACAAAATAAATAATACTGAGTTATTATAGCACTAAAAAATACACATAAGCTGAGGGCGTTTCAAGGATTGTATACCTTTTTCATAAATCGAGTTTTTAAATAACTCAAGAGGAATTTCCAACTGATCTAAAAAATTCTTCGCTGTTAAGGCGTTGTTTTTGGGATTTCACAAGAGAACCCGGAGTGTCTGAATCCCACAAATGACGAAAATTCCGAAAACGCCATTCACAGAAAAGGGTTAAAATGTTTTTTTCACAAAAATTAAATAAATTTGAATTTTTGAGAAAAATTTGCCCCATAATATAGCGGAAGTTTCACACTTCTATGAAATAATGATGATGCGTTACATTGCTGAGCGGCTTATTCAAGTATTTCATTGATGATCATCGTTCTGATGGCCAGAAAAATTCAGACCGAAACAATTAGTCATCACTAAATAATTTTGTGATGCATGCACCCGTCATGCACATTATGCCACTATAGTACTTCCCGCAATGTATTTACTTCACGCCGGAATTCTTCTGAAGTCCCGCGATAATCATAACATTTCGAATGTTTTAATCCAGGCCTTTACATCGGAACATTTCGCTGGCGCGATGCTGTTGCTTGTTTGTCCCCTGTGTTACGACAGCGAAAAACCTGAGAAAATGCATTTTACAAAGGGCAGGGAGCACTCGAAGACGCAACTTGACAAAAATAAATGTGAAAATGGCGGAGTAGATAAGGTACATTTCTCTTGCACTTATTTATGGGTAGAACTGCAGAAGGTACCGCAGAGCGGAACATGGTGGAAAAAAAAACAGAAAAAAGAATAATTCCGCGCAGGTAAAAAGTGCCAGAAGAAGTAAAGCGAGGCGACGGGGAGCGGGAAAGCAATTTAAAATAAAGCTTGCCTGGAACATCTGCCGAGATCCGAAGCACGTCAAGGTCGTGCAGAGACCCAGACTTGGCCCTGCCACCCAGGTGCTGGGCGGCGAACACGCTGCCGTCCCAAGGGTCTTCCGTCCCGGCGGATGGCCAAAGTCCGCCAGGAATGATCCTCACGCAGGATCCGCCGAATTGCTGCTCGGTGCCTTCGGCCTGGAACTGCTTGAAATTCCCTGAAAAAAAATGAGGGCAGAAAACTGCGCATTAATATCCTGTCCCCGATTTTGAGAAACCAAGCGCAGTTAGACCATTCTGTAATGGTTAGTCTTTGTTGGCTTTTCCCCTTAATAAAAACCATCTATTAATAAAAACCAATCCATCAACTGTTATGATTTCCCGTGTGCTTTTGAAACGATTTACAGTATGTTCTTGACCTTCTTGTTGATGCGTGGAGCCATGCATGAAAGTCAAGTCGAGTGGGCTTGGTTGTGGAGAAAATTCAATGAGAAAAATGCTGTGAAGGCTCTTCCTCCTCTCTCAAATTTGATTTCGAAGGTCGTGTCGATTAAAAAGCATTCACACGGTCTACATTGTGAGGAATGTAGACCGTGAGTCTACAATAGGAATGTAGTTTAAGAGGAATGTAGACTCTTTCTATATATATATATATATATATTTATATATATTTTTTTAATCTGTGTTCAAAATTTTGTTCGTCACCAATTCCATTCATTCACTTGTGCAGTGTTTTCAGTGTTCCTTGAGAATTGTGTAATTTCTTCGCCATCAAATTACACAATAAATTTTTCTTATACAACTTTACGACACACATTCGAGGTGTCCCCTTGTATATATCTTCTTGGCCACAAACTGGCTGATCACCTGTGTTTTACTGTGTTTTACTACGTTTTACTGCGCCTTCATCGTCCATTCCTTCGTTTGGTTCATTTAATGCCCAATAGGATTTTTTCCTTTACTTACTTATTATTCCATATATATTTTGTGGACCCTTAACGTAAATATATTTCATACCCTTCCACATGTCTCTATGGATTCGATTTTTAAAATTTCACTTCAGTTCAATAAAAGTTTATATTTTTTTCAGATCAGCTGTGAAGCCACAGGGAACTACGGGCTCCGCGGAGCACCTGCAGAGAATATTTGCGTTACAGATTCCGTCTCTTGATAAATTATCCTGTTCGTCAGCAACTTCCGAAACATACTCCAAATTACGTTTAAAAGAAGTGTGATCTGTGCGCGAGGATATTCGAGGAATCTGGTACACAATGACTAAAATTATGCGGTCTTTACTATAGATAATTTCAAGTGGACTCGGATTTTCCATGTTGACCGAAAACGTACTTGAAATAAAACAATCGACGATCCTTCTATGTCCAGTTGGCAGGCTTTTGAATTATTCTTCGTGAAGATAACTGCCGGAGCGTTAAAACGTACTTGTGAATATGCAGAAAGTGAATGCGATTTCTGTCTTCCTTCATGAATAAGCTAAACTCTTCGCTTATAAATTTCAAAATTATCCGTTCTTTATGCAGTTTTTTGCCATAAATGTCTGGTCAAAACTAGGATGCGTTGTAAATCAGCGTAAATATGTTAAGTGCTGCTCCTGTGAACATGGCAGAAGCTGTTTTTCAACGCTTCGCGGATGTACCAAAAATGAGCATTTCATGTCCGTTTTCTGCATGACAAGGGCCGGAAAGAATAATTCTCCCATTCTGAAAATTCCGATTGTTTCAGTTTTACACCCGAAATGCCTACGTTTCCAATTTTTAATTCGCAGAAAAACTGCTAAGTTGATCTGTTGGGGCTACGCTGGGTCAGGGTGAATTGCAAATATTTTCAACAAAGTCTCCATACCTCGGTGATTTTGTGCGTGTGTAAATGAAATTTATTGATTTTTTCTGCAAAAATGATTCTTTCGTGCTATCCGATTCCAGTCATTTCAATAATTGTCAGCACGCTAGAAATGAAGAAAATTATTGCATATTCGTACTGTTTTGTTCATTTCAGAGATGGTGAAACGAAAAAAGTTTTTTCGCCGATAACTAAATGATTATATGATCGTCGCTCGCATGAATCCGTCCAGAGGAAAGCGAATCACGAAACGTCAGCTCCCTGGTCTTCAGCTAAATACAGTACATGCATAACATTCCCTGTCGTGTCCCGTTTTAGTACCACTCAACCCCACCCCCGCCATCTTAGGATTTCGACTGCATATCCGCCAGTCACATTTTCCACTCTCTCATCTGTTTGCGAAGATTCCTTGCCTTGTGAATAGGAATGAGCAGCGGTTCGAATAACCCTTTGGCATGTCTGCTTCCGTTGCAGAGCGAGACAAAGACTTCCAGTTTGCTGATGAGGAGAACCTCGTCTCGTCGTGCTGCTTGGTAGATGCTATTAGCTCCGCTTGAAAGAAAAGCGGAGCGTAAATTTTACGACAGTACAACGAACTGTTCAGCAATGCTGCTTCTCAGCTGTCAAAACTTTATGGCTTTCTGTGACTATAGTGCTCAAAAAAGGCAAAAAATTTGCCTACGCGTGTCGTTCAATCATGGGACGCTCCAATTGCAAAAATAAAAGCATTCATGCGATCAAGTCTGTTTGTTTTGAAGAACTCGCGCTGCTGGGCAACTATTCCTAGATAATTTTCCCGAAGTACAGCGTAGCCTTGGAAAATACTGTCTGCCCTTATTATGGGGGTTTTCATGCGTTTCTTTTTAAAAGTGAGATTTTTTCAGATTACCCAAATTGCAATGGGATGCAATACATCCTCTCTTATAAATTGAGTATTACAATCGCTGCGATATTGGTGGTTTCTGGGACATCCCGAAAGAAACCCATAACAGGAAGTTTGTTTCATTCTGAAAGTCGTCATCGGAAGAAAAAAAAATCAGGCTATTATCGAGCCAAGTACGTTTTCCCTGTGACATTTTACTTGACTTTAACAAGTAATTTTGAATATAGTTTCGGAATTCAAAAATGTACCCAAACCGTTTGTGGAAAGGGATTAAGACGTGTGTCTGAAGAATAAATAGCTGTTGATCGCGAAGCTCATGGTGTTCGGAAATCGTGAAATGCTCATAAAACGGTACGTCCGTATCAGCTGAGTCCGAGTCGAAGGTGGTACTTGGTACCTGGCATGTTTTAAAAGTGGCATGATTGAGAATAAGAAGAGTACCCTATGCTTCCAACAGACACCCTTTTTGTGTATAAAAAAAGCACTCAAACTGCAGGAGCCCTTTCGTGAACAGGACAATTGAAGAGGAAACAAACCTGAAGCACTAGGTATGCCGGGGTCCGCGTCAGGCGCCTCCTGGAGAGTCTTGTGCAGCGGGCTGTTGGATTTATCCCCGGGGATCCAGGTCTTGGGTGCGTGGCCGGCGCGGCTCTCGGCATGCCGGCGGCGCCCGAGCCAACAACTCAGGAACAAAATGACGATCGTCGCCAGGGCCCCGAGGACCGACCCCAGCACCGTCAGCAGTAATGATCCAGCTGCATAGAAGGGGAAATGAAGAAGTACTCATACACACACAAGGCAGGTCCTGTCGATGGGAACGGAAATCCTGGACTCAAGACCTGAGTCTATCGACCTTCCACACCAAGAGTAACTCGCTTATTCCGCAAGCATTACACGCGCATTAGGTTATCAGGCACTACTGTGCGCTAACTCGGACTCTGTCTAAATGCACACGCTTTTCTGAGAGATGCGAGCCTTGATTGTGCTAGCGCGTGGAAATGAGTTTTCCGAGGCTCGATTGACATGCGAGTAACGCACAGGTAGTCGCACACCTTGTAATGCCTTTTTCCATCACATCAAAGCATACACACGAGGTCTTTTTCTCAAACACTGCCTCGAACATCTGAGAAGATTCTCCCGAGTCCCGAAACGGCGTCAGGAATAATTCAAAACCTTCCTTCAGGAAGTTTCGGATCTTTCGGTCGACCCAAATAGAATACAATTTATTGATGTGTGAAAAATATTCCGGTCGAAAAATCAGAAACTTGAAATATTGTTTTGAACGTAAAGTAAACAGTGCGATACTTTGAAACCGTTTTATTGAGTAAAATTTCTGCTAGCAGCTGCAATTGGACCTGTATTTCAAGAATTACATAATAGAGATTTTAAAAATGAGATTCTTCGAAGCCTATTCCTGCAATGGAATGTCTAGAGCTAGCAGCTGGAATACAGCTTCCGTTCTGAGCAGCTGAACTTGGAATAGCTTTCGAGGAATCGCAGCGTAAAGTTAAAAGAGCACATTCCATACTGTGAGTTTGATCTTCCGAGCATAAAACTGGATGAAGATGCTTTATGTCACCATGAAATATGTTATGCTACAGTTTTTCAGTCGTGATTGCATCGTCTACAAGGACTGCTGAGATTTTCCGATGGTTGTTTGCACGGCATTACCAACATTCTTGAAAAAAAGGAGAAATAATTCTATGCCTCTTCAAACTGCGTCTGTGTTAATAAAAGTAGCATATAGCAAGGGGAGTTCTGTGTTATTGTGGAATTACAGCGGGGATTCGAAGGAATCGCCGTCCTCAGAAAGGCTGGCCGTGGACCGGAAGCCCATGAAAAGTACTGCTGGGAATCGGGACTAGGACCAGGCGGAATAATGCGGCTCGCTTGCTGCTGTTACGGAATGCCCTCGGGAGGAACTATGCCGGAGACCCAGGCCATGAATCGCCTTTGGTGCGATAGCCACAAAAGCACTCACGATTGCTCGGGAATGATGACAAGGAAGGCGAGGACTTGGGCTGGTCCGTGGTCATGATGCGGATCTCAGCCGCCGGACTGCGCCACTTGTCATTCGATGCGTAGACCATGGCGGAGTAGTTGACGCCCTTGTCCAGGTCCAGCAGGGTGAACACCACTTTTTCCTTAGACACGTTACTGGGTTTGTAACCTGCGGAAATGGGAAAGAGCGGCCAAGATACATATATTAGGATTAGGAATAGGAACAGAGAAAAAAACCGAGATTTCTTGGAGGACGCATCTTCCTGAGCAACAAGTGCCAACAGCAGGGGAGCAGTTGTCACCGTCACTATTATTCACCGGGACGTACTTTAATCTCGAAAACGTTGCCAACAAAAAGTTTCACCTGACATTCTTTGGCGCATTAAACGCTTATTTCGTCCAAAGCAATCATGCACTGAACATGGAAACCTGAAACGCCACCGAATTTAAATGATTAAAAACTCTAAAATGCGATAAAAAATATTGAACGATTTCTAGTCGAAGGAAAAAAAGGTTGAAATCCTTCCTTTGCATTGTAAGTGATTAAGCGTGTAACAAAATAATGAGTAGAATCAAAGGACTCCTCAGCTGCTGTCTGAAGATAATGAACTGAGGCAAGTGCCTCAGATTGGCGAGCAAAAGTGTTTCATTTTTCAAGCAGACGAAAGTAGGTTCGTGATGAACTGATGACGTCTAATAATAGAGTAAATTGGGTTACATTTCAAGTTCAAAACAATATCCGCAATCCTGGTAAAACGGACAGACGATGTCTACACACAGAATTTGCATATCTTAAACTGTGAATTAATCTAATCACAGCTGAAATTTCCCTTTATCACAAAAACGTCTAGAACGCTACATGGCGTTCCTGTCCTGCCTATTTTTCTCTTTGAATTAATAGGCTGAATTTCACTCGAAAAATACAAGTCCGATAACATGTCACTTTTAGTAAGCGGATCATATATGCATCATGAGAAATTACCAAGATGGTCCGCATGATTTATCACCATTTTGTTCTGTCCATAAAGCATGATGGTAGTTGGATTAAAAGTGCTGCTGACAAGATATCTGACAACTTTTCCAGAATATGATAACAGTTACGATATTCTTGAAGCAGTAATACTATATATCGATTAAAAAGGCTTTGTTGAACCCTAGAGTTGACTAAGAATGTCAGAATTACAATTAATACACAAAAATTAACATTCATTTTACGTGAGCCTCTTTTTTCTATTCAACATCCCGTGATGAATAAGAAAAAATGACACGCATCAGAATTTATAAATTCGGTATCGGAAAAAATTGAATAGGAATTCATCGTAGAATGACAAGAATCAGTAAGCGCTGTATGCAATTTTTGAATAGACCTGCTGAGGATATGTCGAAAATCACACCAGGTTGTTACACTTGGTTTGTTCTTGAATACAATATTTTGTCATTATTCGTGATAGTTCGATTATCTGCACTGAAGCACCCAGTTATTCGCCGAAATAATCGATGCTTTGCTTGACAGATAATCCCATTTGAACTGTGGACTGATCGCTGCAATTTCGGTCAAATACTGGACCGTAAATAAATTTCTCACGAATTTTTCGCACCAAATCTCACCAGTTGAAAACATTTCGCTTGATCCCGCGGTCCGCATATTTCACTCCGAGCAAATCGCCCTACGCCATTAGTAAATACTATATGACAAAAATATTCAAAAGCCTCGCTGGAACAAGGCCCCATTTTGAGCCCCGACAATCCCCATCCTTCAGTTGGCGCGTCAAGCATAGCGAATTTCGCTCCCTTTCTTGCAAAACAGGCCGCTCAAAACTTTTCGGCCTCGTCGGAAGAATATCACCCTAGGATTGCCTTTCGAGGTGCTCAGGGGCTCTTCAGTAAACGCGGGCTTCATCTACGAGATCTATGAGATAATGTCATAATCTTCCCTGTTCGCGGTGAAGGGCATCGAATGACTTCCGTCTTGCTCTCGCCAATTATCGGCAAGTGCCAACATTACTCATCCTCGCCCCAGCAGTCATTTAGATCAGAGGTGCGGGATCAGTGAGAGCCAAGACCAACTAAACATCAGGGCAGCGAATCACTGGGGAAATTAAGCTACGTACAGCTAAATATCACCTCGAAATGAGCAAATAGTTCTACTTGATCAAATGTCAAATTTCATTACCATTTAATTCAGGAGAACAGCTCAAACATGCGGACATTCTTTCATGCGCTTCAATGCTGCCGATTCTCCCAATATATGTCCGAAACTGGGCATCATCTGTAAACCCTTGATTGGGATTCAAAATACCTAAAAAGCAATACATTTCTGCCACTGCCGAAAAAATAATTTGAAAATGGATGGAGCTTATTAAATAAAAATTAATTTCTTGTGCTCGAGGAAATCTTGTGATTCTTGTCTTTGCACAAGTAAACCATTCCTGTAACGGGTTCACTTGGGTGGCGAGCAATTCACCGACGCTGAGTTGGGATTCGGCTGGTCAAATAAATTCTTTTAGCAGTCAAGTGGAGAAACACAAACATAATTTTTTGAACGTTTAGGAATCACTCCTGCCTGCTTAAAATTCCTCAAAATTTCGCTTTGGCGCTTTCGGACCCGCCGACTTGAGTTTTGTCATTCCATGAAAGCGTCTGGGGAACCATCGCTCAGGGCAACGCTTTTTCTGTTGAAGACCAGCCTCGGGGAAATGATACATGTTCAGAGGTACTGTTCCTCATGTACCGAATGCCCCATACAACGAACGTCCGGTACAATAAATCCGGGTTTGTAGAAAGCTATTGCTCTAACTTCGAACTGCATCACATATTATGGATTCAATCATGAGCCGCAGGCCGTGAACAGAATCACATTTCAAACCAGCAAACGTTGAGTAGTTCAGTGCTCAGTAAAGAATTCAATTCGATAACTGGAATTTATCTTCTGTTTGTGAAGAACACGAGGAGGCATACTTGGAATAAGACAATCGACATGCCCATACCCAGGATTTTGTGCTCAAAACTGTGACGAACGAATGGCTTTAGCATCTACCAGAATTTATTCGTTTTTTTATTCTATGAGCAGCCGTGTTTGGTATTTCATTTTTTGCAGGCTTCAGGAAATGTGTCAAACAGAATCCCTTTTCCTCATGAATTCCAGAGGAAAATAAGCTTCAGGAAAAGAATGAGAAGTCTCGCTCTGAAGTTCTTGAAAGGGAATTTTAGTTTAAATGTAGTTTTTTTCAAATACGACCTATGCTGAATGTCAAGCATTTCTTTCAGCACACAGCTATACAAGTTTTGTACCGATATTCTTGCAGATTGAATTGAAGTTTGAGAGAAAATTAGAGGAAAATATGGCAGCAGTATTCGAGGAAGTTCATAATGGGTCATGGAGCTTGCATGAAAAAAATTAAAATTTTTATGGTGTAGCATATTCGAATGTCCTCAACTCAAGCAGCAGTCCTTATAAAAGCGTGAGGCAGTTAGTTGAATTTTTCTCCGATTATTCTAAAGATTTATGGTGAAAGAAGTGTCGACGAATACTGTCATATTCTGGAGCTTAGCTTATCTTGAACGTCTATTTCTGAAAATTAGCTAGTCCGTGAAATATTTTCAATTTGTATAAGTTAGCATAAGGTTCAAAAAGGTCGAGAACCACTGCTCTCCTCGGAGATCACCGCCCAGAGGATCCTCCCGGCAGAACCAAAAAGAGTTAAATTCATCGTTGATTCATTTTTTCCTTTTTAGCGTTTCTGCCTGGTAAAGGAATATTTCAACCATTCAGTCAATAGGTCGACAGGTTTCTAGAGAAGCAACTCTAGATATGAAATACGAGTGGCGAGTGGAACACAAGAAATATACTGTTCGTGAAAAAACCATGAGGCGCCCTGAGAAATCTGGCGAGTAAGTTTGCTCTCGGCTACGAAACCTGAGACTATTTGTCTTCGAATAACCTGTGGGTGGCGGAAGACTAAAAATATTCCAGCAGCAACACCTGCTTTTCTTCCCACATGTTGGTCCAACTTGGATCCTAGCTCCGATTTCATTCGCACACTTTTCTGATCTTCCGAATGCGGTTTGTGAGGCAGAAAACCAGCACGGCCGAACCTGTGTGTTTTAGGGTCGTCTGTGGGAAGGTATAGTGGCTTCAATTATTAGATCTCATAATTATTCATTCATAAACTGATTCGGAAGCTTCAGAAAAATTCCGAAGATAGTTTTAGGCTGAAATTATCGATATTTTGAATCATCAATCAAATTTAGTCATCGAATCATACGCTGTTTATTCTTCGAAAAATTTTTCGCGCCATCATTATATTGAGCCTTTAAAAATTCGCAGATGTTCAAAATGCTCTTCTTACTTCTCGATTATTTGATTTTAGCCAATCTCAAGCCGCTCTCTGGAGATATGGTTGATGATAATAAAACGCACTTGGAAAACGCAATACACATCTGTGTTTCAACTTTCGAGCCCTCCGGCATTCAGAACAATCTCGCAATAATCATTATATTTTACATGATTAAATTATCCCCAGAGAAGATAGCCCCACAAAATACTTTATTCAGGATGGCGAAACGTGAATAATCGGATGACGAGAAAATGTTCCACGCAATTAACTGAGTACAGTGCAGATATTCGCACTTCATAAATTCCGAATCGTGAAGAACGTGGCAGTGTCAGATTCTGGGCTCCGTAGCGCGCATAATTTTTATGACTATCACCCGAATCCCAGCACACTGTACTTGGCAACAGACATGAGCATTCTTAACGTTTATCATGCACATATATTGTACTATGTTTTCGTCAAAGGATGACGGGTGTGTTTCTTTGTTGGGAAGATTTATAGTGATTGTCACATCAGAGGGATAAATAAGTAGCAAGCGTATAAAAAGCATAGTTCAATTCGGAAAGCCTTTTAATTTATGGCTGATTTAAAGATTACTTAAGCACAGCAGGTTAGACATACATGAAGTAAAGTTATGCAATTTATTTTGATCACGGGAAAGGTCTTCGACGCTATTTAAAACTTGACAAGCAATTTTTAAAACATGCAATTCAATGCCCGAGTATCTTAGGTAATTACTGTATTTGCAGGATATTAATGTTGAATCGATGACACGATTGCCCTTGTTTCTTTTCGCTTATACCTTTCGTGAACAGCGTCTATTCGCAAGCTTATATTTTTGAACACAAGCTACAATTGGTTCTACTTTTAAATCTTCATCTTTCAATTCATCCTTTTTCTTTCTTATATCTTTGGATGAGCTGCAGATGTTGTGGCTGCAACAAAAGTTGTCCAGGAATCGTCTAATAAATGTGAAAAGACAGTAAGACTCAGGCTAGGACTGAATGGGAATCTCTTTATTGAGATTTCATAAAGTGTAAAAAATTAGCACAGCAACATCTCAGTATTTTAACAAAGTACTGTAGCTATTTATGCACTTCAACGCAATTCAATCAACTGACGACCACAGAGAGAGAATTGATCTGAAAATGCCTGTTCTTTGGCCTTATGCAGTCAATTCATATTACTGTATATTATAACGTTTCAACAAGTATGCATGCAGGTGATGATCACCCGATGTTGGACAGTTTTGATTGTCTGATACAGTATTTTCGAAGTTGTATCGATGAGCATGACAAGTAACTTCATGATTCCCTGATTTCGAAAATGAAAGACAAACTCTAACGCACGCTGTCCAACAATGAAGAGTGTTTATTGCCTTTTCAATCAACACAATTGCAGCGCGGTCCCACAATCCAGGTGAAACGCTTGGGGCTCCGCGGAGAACCACTTGAGAACTACTGGATTCCAATCGTTCTTATTCAGTTCACTTATTGCTCTTTTGTCGTATAACCATGAAATTAGGCTAATCGAGTCAAGATGACGGCGGATCGAGTGCGGGGTTTCCAACAGTGCTGGGCGACCGAAAAACGCCCGAAGACGCGGCGCGAGATCTCGTATCATGGTGTCAAAGGGTGCGAGGATCCCCCGGGGGCCTTCGTTCTGCATGGACCATCAAGTCAGCATGCCACCCTCAACCCCTCTCGGAGAAAGAAATCCCATTCCTTCGCCCATCATCGCAATTTTCCCTTCATGGAGGTAAAAACGACTTGCTTTTCCCATGCACAAGCTCCGTAGTCCAACTGCTCCGGTTTTCGCGATGCGACGCGAAACAAAGCAGGCGGTCTATGCTCGAATCCATTGTTGGCGCCGCGGAGAAGCGGTTTTGTGGAAACAGGTCCTTGTTGCAATATATGCGAATCCGCTCCAGGGTTCCCTATCTGGAAACTAGAAAGCCACTTCTCTTGAGCTCCCGACGGGAACATCCGCGCGCGTGTGTGGCCAATATCACATTTTCTTTCATCCTAAAAACCACTCTGCGCTTTCGTCTGACGACTGGCAGTCATAACTTGTGTCTCCATCGCTAGCCCTGATTAATTTACCGCCGCGGCAAACAACTCGTTCTTCCGCGGTGACAGCGATCACTGCGAGCCGCCAAAACAAGCCGCCGGTACGACGTGGCAATCTTCCAATAGCCCCCGCCGCTCATCCCGCGTCGGCATTAGCATTCATTCTTCCGCCGCGGCGGCGGACGCTGGTCCTCGGGGACACGTTGTCACGGACCCGACGTCGTGTCGACGATGTTAAAGATTATGCCAGACTGCGGCGATGGCCGGCACAGTACTGCGCCTTCAGATGACAGCACCCCACATCCCGGCACTGCGCCCAACACCTCTCATCCGAACCAGGACTCAACGCAAAAATTCCTGGCTTCGAAATGCCTCTGCTGCTCATTTCGCACTGGTTTGATGTCTACTATCTAACTTCAAGGTAAGCGGCGTTTGTTGTTGTTGGTCTTCGGATTTTGTCATAAGATCACCAGATATGGTCGTATCGATGCTGTTATTCTTAACTGACGATTCGGAAGGCCACTGGAATTCACAGGGGCCATATTTGATGATTCGATGGTGTTAACAATGTCGGGAAACCCCGACGTCCGGTTTTCGCCGTCCGAGATTTTAAAATGATTGCGACGAAATGATGATGCAGTACAGTTATCTTGCCCCGAAGCACACACGGAACCAACGCACATCATGATAAATACCACCGTGGAGCACCAACAATTCGCAGGGGCTCCGCGTAACCAAAAATAAAGTTAAATCCCAGACGTAAGGTATGATTAATACTGTAATTGTTTGAGTAGAAAAAAAAGCAGAGTAGAAAAAAAGCAAGGAGTAAAAAAAGCTCTTGAATATTTTTTAATCTGCTTGACACTTTCTGAAGATTTGTTGCAGTTCATGACGTTTTCAAGCATAATTCCCCTTTTTTTTGCGAATGGCTTGAATCATATCGGACGATGCAAAATAAGTGCGAATGACTTTTAGATTAATTTCCCGAAAAAGATAGATTTAACTATAACTCGACTAAATCGGGAAAAATGATCGAATTCTAAATGCTGTGGAAATTCGATTGCGGAATCCGTACTTGAATTAATCGGAAAACCGATTCCGCGTGTCTGAATACCGAATTCATGGAACGGCGGAGACGGAATACTGTAAATTCATATTAATTTTTAATTGAGCAACTTTTTATATTTTAATAATAAGTTTCCGCTAACGCGCTTGAATATTTGAAGGAATTTCATACAAAATAATATCGTAAATTAACTTATTCATGAAAAATGTTTACCGGTCGAATGTAATTTTGAGCAGCCTTCTATTAGTGGTTATGGTTTATCTTTTGGACAATATCTTGTACTCCGTCCGTACATGAGCAGGATTCCATTCTAGATTATATTTAAAAACTTTCGGGATAGGTTGGCAAACACGGCCCACTATAAACAAAAACGGCAGTGAGCCCTACGCCTTTGTATATAATTGAAAGACAAACTTCGAATGGCATGAGATTTTGTCTCAGAAGGCAGCTTTATGAAGAAATTTCCAATAAGGTAATAAATTATAGTTCCATAGAGTCTGGATCAACGAATTGTGGAAGTTTTTACCTGAAAAATCTTACAAACTCTTACATTTTAGAAATCATGATTGATTTCTCTCCGGACAAAGGTCAGCTAATAAAGTGAAAAAATTTAATTTTGACATAGTTATCTCCCAAAAGATGACAGCAGGAATCACTTGGAACTTAGCTTACTTTTCAGCTCCAAGTTTTACAGATTTCACAGTTCAAAATTGAATTTCCCAATCACCGGCAGAAATCCTCGAAATATACCCATGAGAGATGACAAAACTTTGCGGTGTATCAGTTTTAGCTTCTTTGGTAGGTATTGCGACGTGAGCTTCAAAAATGCATTAGATTCGTTCGGCCAGTATGTGCAAATTTATTGTTAATAAAAAGAAAGTGACATCTATAGAAAACACTGTACTGTACTGCTAAACTGCGTTGATCCGGCATCCCTAAAGTATTTAGAGGGTAAAACATCAATATAACCCTAAATATCAAGTTCAACATATTCTTTTTGCATCTCTGAATTCATGCTTTCATTTCCTGTAATTTTATCATTAATTCTTACAGTGAAATAAACGCCCGTCCTTATTTCCAATTGGAAACTCTGCGAAACTGACACACACTTTTTCAGACAACATTATGATTTTCCTCCCCAATTCAGACAATTGTCTGGCCCATATGATAAAACAATTTCTGATTTTGTGTGCCCGTCGGTGCGAAACTGCTGCGGAAAACAGCCATAAATGAAGATTTGTTCGTTTGCCTTTGTACTCTCAAAAATTACAGCTTGGCGAAGAAGCTAGAATTCACGAAAGAAAAAAAAATCGGACGACGAGGGAACAAAAAATGGCATTCGAGAGACCTGTCTTAATTTCAGAAGAGTTTAGCGAATATTCGCACAGACAGGCAGTATTACGAGCAGGTATTTTCCCCGTCTACTCCGGCTCTTGAAAAGCGTCATAATCGTTCAACGACGCGTATTTTGTTCGACATCCGTGAACAGGATCCGTTGCTCTCTTAGTTAGTGGAAGTGCCATTCGGGTCGAGGACTTCGCCTGGAAGTACTGGCACTTGTCACGCTTGCGTCGCTAAAATCCCACCCACCGACGTCTGTCCTTTATTAATCGACAAGATCAGCAAGGACGATTCTCACGGCCGACATCTAAACAAAGCCCTGTGGTCGAGTGACGGACGGGGAAGACCAAAGGTCGTCGCGTTTTGCACAATGACTGCGATAATTTGCGCCGCGGAAAAAAAAGGAATAGAACAAAAGACCCTGGAACATTGGCCTGCGTCGCAGTCATGTTTGTCGATCGTATTAAAAAAATAGTGATATTGTGAAGTAAGAACACAGACAATTCCCCTGTGCGAAATGCCCAGCCAGCTCCGAGGCATGTGACTTTTGTGAATAAACTATCCATTCCGCTTCAAGCATTATACTTCAAAGAGATCTGGGTACATTTTTCTGCTAATTTTAAGAGACATACAATTTTCCAGAAAAGAATAACCAGAAAGCGGTGCATGTTTGCGCAGAGTGTATATAGAACTAACAATAAAATGGCCAGACACACTGGAAACACATGGCAGTAACTCTGGACTCATAAAACATATTCGTAAGATACGATTTAATCGACCCCAATGCATAACATTTTTATTGAATCAATTTTTGCATTTTAATACGCTCTTCACACATATCAACTCAGTTCGTTGCTTCAAATAATCATACGTGATATTCCTCTGGCGAGTTTCTTCTCTTGGGTATCCAGTAGTTCACTGGCAATTTACATTCCATTTTCTGATTCCACAACGAGCTGTTATAGAATAAACATTTTAGTAGATGCCGTTTTGAACTGTCCCGAAAGCTTATCGATGCAAAATTAATGCTACCCGAAGCTTTCTCGACGAGAAAGATTTACATTTCACATTGTGATCTCCTGAATACTTTTCATATTCCTTTCGTGAATTCTTACAAAAATCAGATACAGTATTCTTAGTTGTTCCCCTGAATAACTCCGAGATTCGCGGTATGTCTTACATTTGGCTGACACGTTACGCAAGCACAACCCAGTTCTCATGAACGCAACCCCACACCGGATGGGCTGTGGTGTCACACCGGAACAACACGCCGAGGTTTATGGCTCCCACGTGGCTTGAGGTCTCCTTGGTCCCTGGCGACGTTGGATCCCATTCGTAAATCTCGCGAAATACTCGTCAACGCGGAACAAGCGAGAGTGCAAATCCCACTGAGACGAAACTGAAGATTTGTCGGAGCTATGACAGTTATTGAAGTCTTGAGAGAATTCAGTCGCCGGAGGGATTCTGAGAACTTCGAAATACATATGGGTTCCTCAAAAGTACTGGGAAACACCTATAAATCGACTTTCCAGTTCGGTGAAATATAGCGGCCTAATTCAAGCGAACGTGCTTTGCTGAAAATGCAGAAAAATCGTTAATTAATTCTCTTTGAAATTAGTTTCATGTGCTGAGGGGATTTCCCGGAGAAAATGGCATGTTTTCTCATTTCCTAGCATGCTCCTGGAATTCTAAAAATCTGACCAGCAAAAAATTCCAATTTCTTCAAATTATTGCGCCTTCTAAATTTATTACATGAAATTTAGTTTTCGACAGCAATTTGAGAATGTGCTAAGTTTATAAGGATGTCTTGCAGAATGCAACAAAGAACCTCCAGAGTCGAGGAATTGAAGCAATTTCTTTTCCTTATTATCCTCGATGTCGACTCCGTATTTTTCCAATGAGATGAAAATTTAAAAAGCCGAGACAAATTTTTGGAATTCCTCGCAAGATTGTGCAGAGAATATGTCCGAGACTAGTGGGAAATCCAAGGAACCGCTTGAGTGGTCAGATGGAATATCTTTGAAATGTCTAAGAAATTGGGCTGGAAATATCACAATGTGTCAGAGAATTGGTCACTCTATTTCGAACCGGAACTTCAAATTGACATGGGTATCAAGTACGATTTATATTCATCAAGTTATTCATGACCGCTGGGCTCGAGCGGTGAATTTGAATATAAAGACATCAATCAAGGTCTTAAAAACTCAAAATACGTCACCCCTAATGTGAGTATGCGTCAGAACTTTTCTAAAGTGAAGAGGAAAACGTCAACCTACTTCAGCGAATCGGAAATCCATTTTGGGTGGACGGCTTTTTCTTTTGAAAACGTTTACCTACAAAGGATTTTGTTTGACATTGCGATAAAGCTCAAGTTTTTCTTTTCCGAAGTATCCTTCGTTTCGATTTTCAAATTGCCATTCGTCCGCCACTTCGAAGGCTCAGATATTCCTGTCTTTTACGACATTCTCGATTTGGAGGATGATGCCAGATGTTTTCCGAGGAAAACATGTATAAAATCAAGTGTTACACCAAAACGCAGTGTCTCTCACTTTTATACGTTATTTTCTAAAAGTCGTATTCAGGTCGAAAATGTCGGCATTAATTCAGAATTTCCTTTTGGTTCATTAATTAGAGCACGTCATCACCAAGTATTTTCCTGAATTATATTCGAAATCAATTTCCATGATTTCGGGCGTGTCTATATTTACGCCAGTACAAGACGAAGTCATTGATTCGAAAAAATGCCCATTATAATTTTCTGCGTACAATTAAAAAAAAAGATTAAAAAATAAGATACACATCCACATATTTTGAATCCGAAAATCATATAGTCATGACTCATTTGAAGGTAAAATCTCAGCCATTCTTGTCCTCCTCTCGGAATTATCACTGTATTTGTTTTTGGTTATTGAGCGATAAAAAATTGAAAGCACCACACGTCGAATTAAAATGTATTGGTGACAGCTGACAGGTACATGGGTTTGAATGCTCTTGCTAAATTTAATTTCTACATTCCCCCGGTAGCTTTTTTCAATATTTTCGGTATCATGCAGCAAACGAAAAGGAGTGCAGCGTTTTTTTTTTTCTATTTGAAACTTTATTTAGCTTCTGTGCCGTTGGAGTCGGCAAGAAGCATTTACATTGGATTGTTTGAACATTTAAGAAGGCATCACATACAAGAAGCCGTGGAATGGGTATAAGACGTGCCCTGGTTTTTTTTTCTTTAGAAAACAATTTGAGCGAAAAAATGTCCTCATTCGTAGACGGGGATACGGTATTCAGGGAGAGGTCTTTATTCAAAAATTTCACTACTATACAGGGGATGTTAATGCTATGGAGATGGCGTCGAGCGCCTGACAGGATGGAACAAGTTCGAACAGCGTGAATCCTACAAACAGCACATATACGGGACCTCGTCAAGGTCGATGAGGAAAAGCAGTCTTTCGTCGACACCCGCGAGGTAATTCCGCGAATGTAAATCATTCCAAGGGAACCCCGGATCAAAGTGGAACAAGAGCCCCCTTTAAAAGAAGCCGTCGGACGATTTCGACTTGAAAGAGGAGAAATGGGCAAGGATTCTTGATGACTGCGCTCCTTTTCTTTTTCTCTCTCGCCTTTGATCTACCAAAATATCCCCTCTTCCCCTTTTCTTCCCCCCCCTCTCTCGTCGGAAAGTGGGAAAGCACTCGGACAGGGTCGAAAATCGCAGTGTCATACGGCTCGTAAATGTGCCGACTTTGGACCCAGGGATCGACTTGGGAACGCATCTCGCATCGCAGCATCCGAATCAGCGACGCGGAAGTGCCGGGCGATCGAATGAGTCGCCCTGGACTGGTCTGGCATGGTCTGCAACGCGATGACGTCCCAGGAAAGCCTCCGGGATTTTCCTCCATTCCTATACCCATCCCTTCCTTCGACTCCAGCGAAGCACTTTAAATACTTGAACACGATTTGCATTTCGCTGGAAAACGTCTCAAAAACTATTTTCTGTCCAAAGAAGGCAAGCGGGACGGAAAATTTCCTGGGGAAAGTCGCGTATTTACGCTACTAAAAGCCGCATGCGAATATATGTCGCATCCCAATACGGATTAAGCTGCAGACGCCACGTAAACTTTCCCAGCTTCGGAGGAAGCTACACGCCGGCAAAACCGACCAATTTTCCTGGAAATCGGGTTCCCGAAGTTCCCAATTGACTACCACAGTTAAGATCGATGTTTTCTACAGTATTTCAATATCCGCAGTGGAGTAGAATTTGACGTGCGTGAAGGGTTTCTACATTTCTCGAAGATTTTCCGTGATGAAAATGTAAGGCCACACATTTGAGACTGCAAAATTTAGTGGCCCATAAAATATATCATATTTTTCGAGAGAAAAAACGATACATTCGATTTGAAGACGTGGCAGAAGATGCCAGGAGGAAAATCCGTATTGGAAAACGTTTGCATAGAGAAATCGATGCTGTTGAAGGAAGAAAATGCCGCAGTTCGTTGAGAAAAACACACGGAGAGAAAATGCCTGACCACGATAAGTCCCGGGGACACAGTCACAGTATTTCATTTCTTTCCGCATATTTTTCCTTAAACGTAAACTCTATTATAGGTCTTTCTGGGACAGTTATCTGTCGCTAAAAAACTTTTCTTTTGTATATATCTAATTTCTTGGGATGACGTGGGAATTTTTGTTGCAGTGTTTCCTATTTTGAATTTTTCTCCGTAATAGGTTTTCCTAACAAAATTTCCTCAAAGATTTTTTCTAAAGCGTTTTTTTCTACCCAGACATGTCTGCTCATGGACGTTTTCTTCAAAATAACAGCATTTTCTGAATGCACGGTACCACGAAGATCGCCAATGGAGTAGGGAACTTATTGCCACAGCATTGGAGTTCTGGCGATCAGAACTCCGGTGGAATATTTAGTGTCATATTTTCCTGCGTGTTCCTTCCAATGGTTGGCTGAATTTCTTTTCGAAGGGATGCGAAGTAACAGGGAGATTGATGGGCGAATTTTTGGACCACGGATATATTGCAGTCCTTCGAGACCTGAGGCGTATCTGCAGGCTTGGGTAGGATGGAGTTCCGCTGAATCATCATATCAAACTTGTGGGTCATCCGGGACATTTAGCGATTCAAGTATGGGATTCCGTGGTATTTTTCGCATCTATTTCTAATGTAAATTATTTACTTTAAATGTATACTTGACTTGAATCTTGAACTGTGCACCCCACGTTCTCTTGAGCAGCATATAATAATGAAATTGTATAGATGGATCAAAGTCGGATGTAGAACTCGAAAAATACTGGCGAAGTCGATGAAGGCATGTACGTTGAAACGAATTTTTCAAGCTTCTGGTAAAAAAAAAAAACGTTAGCACTGTCTTAGAAATCTGAAACAAAATTCAGGTTCAATAAAATGAATTATTTTTGGAGATTTTCCAGCATTGCATATCTATATATTCATGAATTATGCTTCCAATGCTTCCTCCTTCGTTTACATTGAGAAAGTCGGAAACATTAACTAAGTGATGTGGCCATGTATTCTTAACCTTTCAAACAGGAGAGTCATCAATAAATTCTGCTTCATTTCATTTCGAAAAGGGCATCCCTATTTCAACAGGAATAGGAAAATGGGTTCGTATATTCTTGTTCTTGTCATGTAAGCATCCTTCAAGCACGGGATTCTTGGTCTCCATCAACCATCAGAACAATTGATCTTGATATAATTAAAGAAGTTCAAAATTGTATCTGTATCAGTTTTACGATTTCTATATTATAATGAAGAGGAGTCCAACGTCAACTGCCGATATTAAAAAAGTATTCTATGCTATACGTTTTAAAATTTTTTTTCATTGATGTTTATGCATTTGGGTGTCGTTTCTGGTGGACATCCTTGAGAAAAACGGAAACCAAAATATTTGCGACAGTACGTTCGTACAGCTACTTCTTTGTGAGGGCACTCATTTTGTGTAAAAGTGGCGCATTTTGGGCAAAAATTTACCTAACCTGCTCAAATATCGAAATAAATCCCTGGGAGTGTTCGGGGAGGGGGGGGGGGGTGGTAGCATTCAAAGCAGTTGAATTCCTATGATAACATGTGATCTTTATTCATTGTTGAACCATTCATATTTCTACAGGATAAGAATAATTCCATGTCAAATTTCAGGAGAATAAATGTCAGCAGATCTTACAGAAGAAAAGCTGGTTCAAGCTTTTTGCGATAAACCTTGAAGGGAAAATTCATTCGCGTTCCCCAAACGAAATGAACGCGTTTTTCTTATCTCTGCCCTCAAGTGCGATGTAACTCTCCTTGTCGATAGCCCGTGTCATGATTATGCATTGGTATATGCTGTCGATGGTGACGATGACGAGTGCCGCGACATTGTTTCCACACCAATGATGAGAATTCTACTTCGTGCCGGGAACCCGATATTGCACCTTGATCCTTGCCCGAAGGCACAGCGGTTTCATGGAAAATGTCGCACGCAGACCAGACCTATTTCAAACCCGCTTTGAGAAAGTACTTTTTCCTTTTGAATATCACCCTCGCAACGGTTTACAATCACAGAGATCTACCCGAAGCATGGATTCCTCAGAAAAAGGACCGACGATAGGACTTTTTTTTCGAAATCCGTGCTACTACGCGACCCAATATGATTTGACGATTCGTACAATATACCCGTAGTTCAAAGGGATTTTCCGTATCCTCTGTATGGAGTGAACGACCTAGAAACTCAGAGAGAAAACTGTTTGCCCCACGTCTCTAGTAGCTTTTTAATAATGTGGTTCAAGCAAACCAAAAATTCATCTAAACTCTAAAGGGATAAATAGTATGATATTATCTCCTGAAGTAAGATCGGTCTCATTCCTGGAACGTATTCGTGAAAAGCTTTCAGAAATTGGAATTCTCCATCCAACGGTGTCACTTTTTGTTGAGTTGGCCTTCGAATGCCCTTCACATGTTCCAGTCAATATGTCATGGAATACTTTGACCTGATCAAGCATATGTACAAGGTGGACCAGGAAAAATTGAGTAACATTTCAAGCAAAAATACGTTTGCCTTGGATATCGGAAGATAGCGAATTGGTACGTCAAACCGAAGTCCAAGTGATGAAATTTAAAAAATCAAAAAATCCAGCAGTTTAAATCTGCTCTTTTTTCATGAATAGCGACTGGAACACGGGGAGAAAAGCAGAACAATTTTGTAATTGTAACCCTTTTCCTTCCTTTCGTTATCCAGGGGCTTGACGAACTTTTTTGAAGACTTGAATATGATTTTAAACAATAAAAATGCGCTGCTTGGCTGACAGCTCGCAAATAATTGGGAGACATTAATACACTTGGATAACCGTCTCAGAAACCGTCAGCAATGCTGATTAAGGACTCTAAGAAGTTATATTTTTTGTTTTCCTAGATTATTTCTTTGAATAACGCCTGCTGGTTATGGCGATGATACAAAAACCGGAAAATTAGACATTAAAATGGTGACTGGGTGAACTATTAAATTATCTGCGTTCCACGCAATGTGCTAGGTAAAAACGTGAAGATGTTGCTCTTCCAACAATTCGTTTGGTTTTTACTTAGTCCAAATCGAAAATTAGATGCGCTTGATGGCACGAAGCCAGACGCAATAGCAGGAAGACCCAAAAACCACGCGAAGCATATTTCATGGATAACTGAAGTGCTTTCTTCGAGAGGTACTCGTATGCTTCTTGAACATATTGCGAGTAATTCTTCGGAAGAATGGCATGAAAAAAACATAATCGCCCCGATGACTTCACGAATATGTCTCTTGTTGAGCGCAGTTATTTCTTGGCAGACTTCTGAGTGGATATTCCCATCATACGCAACGAAAGACTACGTGCTTCATCTTCCTCGCGTCAGACCTCGGTTGCGAAGTCACGATATCAGCAAGGTGATGTCGTCGATATGAAATCGAACAGAAACGAGGAATTCGGAGAAATATTCTCGCGCCTTGGCATCACTCTTCATGATTGAATACAAAACCTAGGAACACTAAAAGATGCACAACCCAGCACACTTTGGATAAGGTCCATAAAATACGGTGAGACCCCCACATGCGGACACCTCGACCTGTGGACAATTCGACATAGGAACACTTATTTTCCCAGAAAAAATTAATAAATAAGGCCCAACATGAGAACACTGGTAGGGACATTTTGTGATAAAATTGCAAATACATTTCAGGCCA